>JAOQML010131172.1:0-17216 GCA_027568935.1 Erythroxylum urbanii | reverse complement strand
TAGCTAACAAAGACTTTCATAAGATTTAAATTTTTTTGTAGGGTAACAATATTATTCCCCTATTTTTAAAAATAATTTCATGTCCAAAAATAATCCAGGAGTATTTAATAAGATAGTAAAATCAAAAGAGTATTTTTAGAAAATTTAGAAGTAACAGAAAACGGTGCGTACGACGAGCTCGCGACTTAGCCGCGCTAGAGGAGCGGTCGCGGTCGTCTGCGAGGCGCAGGCAAAAAGGAAGGGCTCGCGATCGCGACCTCGCGCGCCTAATTAGCTCAATGGTAAGAGGCGTGCAGTTAGATATAACAAAATCTTGAGGTCTCGAGTTCGAGTACCAAAGAGGACAATTCTGATTAAAGTTGGATGCCGCGGTATCACCCGCAAACACACGCTGCAGTATCACCTGCAAATACCTACGGGTGGGGTGTGGGGTTCAACACCATCTTATCAACCGTCTACCATCTAGTGCTATTGGTGGTAAAACGCCATTGGAGAAATGGTTTGGAAAATCTTTTGTAAATTATGATTCCTTACATGTGATTAGTTCTACTACATACTATCATGTACAGATTGAAGCAATCTCCAAGGAAGTGGTATAAGGGATTTGACTAGTTTATAATGGAGCAGAGATACACAAGAAGCAAATATGATCACTATGTGTATTTGCGCAAGTTACAAGATGCATCCTACATATATCTTCTTCTTTATGTTGATGATATGTTGATAGCCTCCAAGAGTCTGACAGAGATTGAGAAATTAAAGACTCAGTTGAATATGGAGTTTGAAATGAAGGATCTAGGTGAAGCCAAGAAGATTCTCGGTATAGAGTCAAGCAGAGATAGGGAATCACGGTGACTTTTTTTGACTCAGAAACAACATATGAAAAAGGTACGAAAATGTTTTGACTTGAATGAAAAGTCAAAGTCTGTTAGTATTTCGCTTGCTCCTCATTTCAAGCTCAGTGTCTGTTAGTACACATATGATGTGTACAAGGCTTAGCATTTCACATGAAATTAGGGTTGTGAGCAGGTATATGTATGATCCTGGAAAGGAACATTGGCAAGCTGTGAAATGGATTCTATGGTACATTCTGAATGTCGTAGATTTTGATTTGGAATTTCAGCGAGATAAGAAAAACGATCAATGTGTAGTTGGATATTGTGATTCTGATTATGCCAGTGATTTGGACTCACGTCGATCAACTACTGGTTTTGTGTTTACTCTTTCGAAGGCATCAGTTAGTTGGAGGTCAACCTTACAATCAACAATGGCTTTGTCAACTATGGAGATAGAGTATATGGTAGCTACAGAGGTTGTGAAGGAGGCAATTTGGCTTCAAGGATTGCCTAGTAAATTAGGGGTTCGACAGAAGTACATCAAAGTGCATTGTGATAGTCAGAATGCTATCCTTTTAGCAAAGAATTAGGTTTACCATGCAAAGACGAAGCACATTGATGTTTATTATTACTTTGTACGTGAGATTCTGGAAGATGGTGGAGTAGCAATCTAGAAGATTAATACCACTGAGAATCCTTCTGATATGTTGACAAAGAAGGTGATTGCGATCAAGTTACAACATTGTTTGGACTTGATCAATATTGCTAAAAATTGAAGATGGGTACTTTGAAGTGTAATTAAAGACACTACTAAAGATGAGTTTTGTGAGAGATTTGAAGAAGTGAAATTTGTCAAGCTAGAGATTTGTTTAGTTGTCAACAATTATTGCTCATCTCACAATTAAACCCCTTATCGAAAATTTGTGAGAATGGTGGAGGTTCCTAAAGCTATAAAAGGTGCCTCCCCTCTTTAGTTAAATAGATCTCAAAATTGTTTATCTTTCTTTAAGGCAAAAATTTTCTCTTTCATTGTAATATTTTGCTTGTATTATTTCCTTTGAAATAGTGAAATATTAATTTAGTAGTATTCACAGAAGTAGGCAAAATTCGCCGAACTTTGTTAAATTATGATATTCTTTATTTGTCTATTTAATAGTTATTATCGGGTATAGTTGTAGTGAATTATTGTGTTATTAAATTACATGTTTAGGAAAATTCTATCTAAAAAGATTGAGTTTTAAGTAAAACCGTTTGTGACCCCTCTAACCTTTCTTGAGAATTTACCTAGTTTAATTTTTTAGTATAGTTGTTCACACCCTATTCACCTGTACAATAGTGCTTGAGGTGAATTTGTTATCATTACTAGAAATTAACTTAGGTTTATGCAACAACATATCGGAATCCACGACAAGTTTAGCCATGTAAGGCGATTCTTCTGTTCAAGATAAACTTGTTTGAGGATGGAGAGGAATATATTCCAATGATCATGCCCTCTTTTTCTCAAAAAAATTGTAAATGATTAGAAAAAAATTTAACATGAACATCAAAGTGGACGGATGTATTCTCTCCTTGTCCTTTTACCCCTAAGAAATAATCTCATGTAGTCAAACTTATATCCTTGGAATCTAAACTACATGTGAAAAAAATTGTAGAGAATACAAGGAGGAATAATAGAACACTGAAGATTTCGAAGACAAGAGACACTGTGTGGTTAGAGGCAGTTGATTTGGTCTAAAAGAAGAAATGAATAGGTTGGCGACTTGAAGGATAATGCTTCAGTGCAAAAGCCAACCAGAGACGGTAACACAATGGAACTTAACGGTCGACAAGTAAATATGGTAATGAGTAATAAAGCGGGAAAGTGGGAAAGAGTCTCTTGCACTTGGCATGATAGTTAGAGATATGCAAGAGCCGTATAGCCTGTAAGTGATGTGAAAACTTCAAACTTCTTTACGAGGAAAGAGTATGTTAGATGAAAATTAGGTATTGGACGTCGATGTGTAAATTCTATGATACGATACATTCGTGGCATTTCAGTTATGATTTTGCCGCTGGCCAATAGTTGTTTTTAGGGTAGAAACAAACACATATTTTACAATAAAAAAGACAAATTTGCTGGTTGCTGATTCAAATCTATCCTTGGTTAACTTTAAAAGAATAAAAAGTATCATTGGTTTTTCATTTATAGATTATGTTTAATCAGGAAGTATTTACATGTCTGATTTTTAGGATTTGCCCATTTGATACCATATAACTCAAAGGAGAAATAAACTCAATGACTAAGCAGGCCTACATTGAACTCCATAAATAGTTAGTAAAATGGTACTCAATTTCCATATTTGCATTAGCACATAGATGCTAAAATGATGCCCGTTGTAAATTGTATTGACATACTTGCTTCGGTATGGGTAGAGGGAATAGATCTTCTGCTCCATTTATTCTATCCTACTCTGTTCCATGAGTTTTCATCCTTCCATTTTTTCGCTCCTATTTATTGAACGACTAAAATCTTTTGGAACATAATAGGAATAGGTAAAACGGAACAGACGATCTATTGCATGAGTGGATTACTTTGTATGCTGACTAATAACTTGCAAAATTTTTGACTAAAACTTTTTCTGGATGCAGCATAATTAAATAAAATTATCGAGTTATTTTTATTTATTAAAATTTTATTATTATAATTTTATTATTCTCTTTATTGATTTCTTTAAATTTGTCAAAGTTTAATTCAACTTTGTTGGATCATTGATTAATAAGTTTGTAAGTTTCTAAATACCTCACATCACTCTTGTTTAAATGTTTTACTCACACTCTTTACTCACAAGTGTTTCGTACAACTCAACTAAATGAAGTAAATAAGAGACAATATGGTAAAGTCAATATCTTAGTGATTTATTTACAAATAAACAATACAAGGACTTGATACTTTCAATTTGAAGCACTATATAAAACAACTATTCAAGACCTTCCTATTTAAAACCCTCAACTAGAACTTTCTTTGAAATCTGTCAACTCTCTCTAACAAATAATCAAATATACACTATGACATAAACAAAGTTACAAAGAATAAATTTATATAGCCTTACAAGAATTTAAAGAGCAAGTAAGCTTGCATACCTACTTTCTCCACTAACCCACTAAGTTAGTGGCGAGTTGCTACTTCTTCCACTAATTCCAACAAATTAGTGGGAGTTTCCCCTTTTAGGTCACTAGATCCGTTAAGATCACGAAAACATGGTCTAAGATTACGATCACTCCTTTGCCACATCACTTGAACTACTTTTTTACTACTTAAAAAAGTGTTCTCACTTTGTAAGGTAATATTACTACTTTCTTAGCCTACTACTTTCATGTTCATGTCATGTGCCACTACATCATCGCCTCTTGAAGACAAGTGCCTTAATAAGCCTTTGGTTAGCCATTGTAGGTCATTTTTGTGTATAATTCATATGTCCACGGTGATGTCACATTATGCAATGAACTAATTTAGAAGTAATATGAGCTATTGTGATAAATCTTATAAATTTACATACCTTTAACCTCTTCATCGAAGTTAAGTGCCTTTAGACGTAACATGACTTACTTGAACCATTATCTTTAGTATTGTATCTGAATCTCATTAATAGTGAAAGATTTCTACAAATGGTGCACCAATGCATACTAACACTTACCTACTCCCAAGCTTTCATTGACATTGACTATTTTGCCTCGTCTACTCGTAAGTCTTTTCCTTATTCTCTTATCAACAAATCATCTTCATGTCAACCTGAGTTTCAGTCAACAAATCATCTTCATGTCATCCTAAGTGTCAAGCATTAGTCAAGACTCGTCAATACTTGCAAGATTATATAATTTGGACTTAGGTTGTAATAATACCTATGTACCGTCTTTTAGATCTTTCATATGGAAAATAATACCATTAACTATTCCTTGTCTTTTGAAAAAGGAAAAATGAAACAAGTAATGAAATTTAACTATAAGTAAATAGTTTTTTGTCCACATTGTATACATAATTGATTCAATTTATAATGTGTATGCTCACTTCATCCATATTATAAATGTTTTTAAAGGTCATGGTAAGACTTACATTAATATTGAATTGGTGAGACAATTACTTAGGCCTTTACCAAAGTTTTGGACGTAAATTTGATGGACATATAAGGAGCTAAAGATTTGAGCATTTTGCCAATGGAAGAGTTAGTTAGATCATTCATTACCTTTGAGACAAAGATATGTGAAATACAGGAAGAGAAAGTGACTCCAATAAAAAAAGTGTGGTGTTAAAGTTTCAAAGGATGATAAATTTGATAAGAAAGAGACCTCCACAAATGAAAGTAATAAGGATGATATAACTCTCATCATAAAAAATTCAAGAAGTTATTAAAGAAGAAGAGGGAAAAATAATTGAAGAAGAAGAACAACACACTTAAGACTATATAGGATGACATTACTAGTTTGGATAAAGATAAATCCAAAATTTCCATAAGGCCTTTGACATAATAGATTGGAAATTCATTCTACATTCCCTTAAATATTTTAAGCTCCTCCTCTTTTTATCAATTGTATTAAAAATGTATAACTACTATATACTTTAGGATATTAATCAATGGAGAAGCCACAAAGTTAATTAGAGGTGTAAAAAGAGTTAGGTAAGGTTTATCACTTTATCTTTTCATATTATACATGAAGATCTTGATGAGGCTTATCGATCACAATATAAGATTAATAATAAATTTTAGATTTCATAATAAATGCAAGAAGATGAGGATCTTCAATCTCTCTTTTATTGATGACCTATTACCGATGTGTCATGCTAAGCCTAACTATGTGACCATACTAACCAATTCCCTTAATATTTTCTTTAGGCTCTTAGGTTTGTCTATTAGTAGGTATAAGAGTCACCTTATAGTATCAACAAGTACTAGCTAGATAGCTCCTTGGCTTGCTAATATCTTAGGTTTATAGTTCAACCCCCTATTTACCTATTTATGGATATATATAATAACTAAAAGACCTTCTTATAGGCATTGACATCCTTTATTTGACTCAATGCAAAAGGAGAATATGTTGTTAGAGCAACATAGTCTTTCTTTTACTAGTATGGCATGGACAAAATTCAAATAGAAAGAAACTTTCTAAGGTTAAATGGATTACTATTTGTCTTCCAAAAGAAAATGATGGCTTAAGGATCAATTCGACGTTCAGAATGAACAAGATTATGTTAGCAAAACAATTATGGAGGCTTTGTTGTGATAAAGAAAGTCTATGGTCAAATGGGTTCAAATGTTCCATGTCAAATACTATAGCATATGGTTGATTTCTCCAAAAAACACTCAATCTTACACTTTTCAACAAATCTTACTCACCAGGTCATTTATACACCCTTATATCAAGCACTATGTCAAAGATGAGCAAAAAACCAACTTATAGTTTGACAACTGGCATTCACTAGGACCTGTATGTAACACTAATCTTTTTCTAGTTTTGAAGGGCTCAATTCTAAAAGATACCAAGGTGCAGATACTCATTCAAAATAACAACTGGGTGTGGTGGCCATTCCATATGAGCTAACGAACCATACCAATTGTGGAGCAGATGCCAACTTATACACCAGATATGGGGTAGGTAGATGAAGTTAGATGGGAGTTACATTCATCATATAAATTAACATCGCAATCATGTAAACAAATACTACTTGGTCCACTCACCAAATTTCCTCTTCTCAATTTGATATGAGGATCTAAAATTGCACAGGCTCACTTATTTATACTCTAGTTAGCATCTGGGAAAAAGTTGGGAACTAGAGACATGATAAAGTTTCTGATTCCAAACAAGTCCTGCCCATTATGCAGTCGAGAAGATAAGACTCTAGATCATCTCTTCTTTGGTTGATCTCGTACAAGAATATCTGGGGTAAGTTTCTATAATTTTTTAACATGCTTGATAGAAATATTGCCTGGCAAAACTGCTTGCATTGGATCATTGATCTAAACCGGCATAGTAAAATGGATCATACAACATTCAAGATTGGCTTTGTCATGCTAGCACAATTCATTTGGAGAATGAGGAACACTAAGATCTTTGGGAAAACAGAAGAATACAAGAAATTCAGCTGGAATAAGTTTTATCTCAAGCTATGGATGTCTATCCTGTCAGCGCCCTCTCTACAAGATATTTCTAATTGACTTAAGCAATAATTGAGTATTTAGTAAGAGCTAGTACTTAGTTAAGAAAAGTTGCGTAGCTAGCTGTATATTTTTTGTAGACTCTAACTATAAGAGTTGTATATCCTCTCCTATATACTTTCCACCTTTTTTGATCGAATATATGCCTTACTTAACTTCCAAAAAAAGGCTTATTCTATCTATCCTTAATAACATATATTTTTAATGTCCCTTACATTTTATAGTCCCTAAAAACATGTTTAAATATATTGAAAATTTGTTGAGGAACTTTTTATTAATAGGGGGTGCCTATAAAAGGCCTTATGCTAAGTTGAGAAAAGATGAAGATTGTTTACTAAAAAAGGAGGGGATTAGGAATAATAATTATACATGTGACGAATAAGGTAACACTTTCTAAAATAATATAGAGAATTATAGTAGATAAGAAGTCAATATGGGTCAAATAGATCCATGATCATTATTTAGAAGGTAATAATGTCTACAGAATTAAATCTAGAAGTGACTACTCCTAGACTATAATGTAACTCCTAAGGATAAGATGTAATGTGCACAAGGAATTCAAGAATACATTTGGCATTAGGGAGAGTACTTAGCTATGGTATAATAATTGGTCATGAGCTTAAGTCATTATACCTTATTCGTGAGTTGTAGCACCTAAGGCACATGTTTCCAGCCAATGTAAAGTTTAAAGTGATAATTGAGCAAATTATAAAAGGAAATTTCAAACTTATTTCAATTTTGAAATATTTGCTCAAACTTCAAAAATGGTATTAAAATAGTAACGAGAACTTTCAATTTGTTGCAAAAAAATGGCTCATCACTTCAAATTTTTATGTTTATCATGTGACTGTCATGTGTCCACTATTTATCCAACTAATTATTAATTATTTTATTAAAATTTAAAGTATAAAACCTAATTTCCAATTTTCTTCACTTTTTTCGACAGACATCTCAACATGTTCATTATTTAGGGAATTATCAGCTCAAAATTCATGTATTATTTTCAAGGTCTATTTTTTAAGATAAGCCTTTAACCCTTTATGCATTATCATAACTATTATTACCAACTTGAGCACCAATCTTCTCTCTAGCCTCTCTTTAACTTCTTACCTACATACTCAAATCCTAACCCTAGATCTAAACCCTTTTCATCTTCCCCCGAATATCACAGCCCTCTTATATCCAGTTTTCTTCTTTCTTTGATGTTCTGTTAGTTTCTAATCTTAAAATGGAGACTAATTTTCCACCATTATCTACTACATTCAAAACAGCCTCTTCCCCGATTCCCCTCCCTAAACCCTCCTCTCCTCCCCAACCTATTTCAGCTCACCCCTCTTCCCCATCCCATTCGACAACTATGCCTCCCTCTACCTCTACTTTTTCCCCTAAACTCTTTGTTCCTATCGTAGGTGACACTACTAGAGGACCTAGGAAGACATGGAAACAAGTTGTGGGAGATAACTTTGGCTCTTCCTTGATTTTCAGTCTACCTGTGGAGATTGAAGGGAAGCTAATAGTGGCTCCTAGTCTAGACATTCTTTAGGAAGGAGCTAGGACATGGGAAGCCACCTTTGTAGGTTTTTTTATGGACAAAAGGCCTGCATTTCAGTGATACAAGCATAAGCACAAAGGAACTGAAAAGGGAGAGGTCTTATAGAGGAAATGTTAACTGAAGAGGATAACTTGATATTCTTTTCTCTTTAAAATCAGAAGCTTAAATGGTAATAGAAGAAGGCACTTGGCACATCTCTCAACTCCCTTTATTTCTCCAAAATTGGCAACCGAGAATGGAATTAGAAAAAATCATAATGAAGAACATTCCTCTATGGGTGAATATTCACAACATTCTTTTAGAATATTGGACTACCAAGGGATTGAGTATGCTAGCTAGTTACTTAGGAAAACCAATATGTATGGATGAAACCACTGCGTTGAGGAAAAGGGTAGGATTTGCTCAGTTATGTGTGAGTATAGAGATTTCTACGGAAATGAAAGAGAGCATCCCTATCCTAAGGTTGGCAAATGAACACTTTCTTAAAGAGGATAAAGTTATGGTTACTTACCAATGGAAACCGTCTTTTAAGGGTCAAGGCAAAGAATGGAAACCTACTGGCAAAGTCTTTACTAGAGTTGACTATTAAGAGGTGATGGGTATAGCAAAGGATTTTTAGGGAGTCAACAAAGAAAGTGAGGAGGCAGAACTAGTATTTGAAAACCATGAACTAGTTCAGGTTGAAAAAATTCCTCCTACAAAAGGGGAGAGCACCCAGGAGGAGAATATTCCAGCATCAGACCAGTAGGAAGGAGCTTTTTATAATTCACCCAATGTCTAAAAAAATTCACTAATGAATAAGGGGGAGAATGTTCTGGAAACCAGTGGAGGTAATCCCAGTGAAGGAGTTTTAGATCCTACACAGAACGACCAAAGAATACAGAAGGTTGATAGGCAGAATGGAGAGACGCAAGAGGAGCAATTTGATCAAGTTATCTCTCGAAAAGTAACAGGAGCAGTAGGAAAGGCTCCAAAGGCAAAAGTAATATCTTATGACTCTGATTGTATGGAATGTCCGAGGAATAAATAACCTTCAAAGCTCAATACGGTAAGGGATTTTGTTCTAAAGGGAAAGCCTTTGGTTTTTTGTCTTTTGGAAACCAAAATTAGTGAAGTTAATTTGAATAAACTTAGTTGTTTGGGTAGCAAATGGCAGTTTCTTACAAATCACCAAAGTCATGCCTATAGAAGGATTATTGTTACTTATAATGGGGATTTTTTGGAAGTGAAAGCTCTAGAATCTAGTTAGCATTTTATCCACACTGAGAATGGAAACTTGTAGTGTTTTAGCTAATTTTATCTACGGTTTCAATACTGTGTTTCAAAGAACTGAGCTCTGGAATTCACTACTAAGAATTAAGGCTTCGATTAATGCTCTATGGTTAGTTAGTGGTGACTTTAACACCACTCTATTTAGATCGAAAGTGGAAGGAAATTTTAACTTACTCATGTATTCTTCAAATATGTTTTACTTATGCAAGATGTGGAACTTACAGATCTGAAATTTAAAGGCCATAGATTCAGTTGGTCTAATAAACAAAGTTCTATTTGGCACATTAGGAAAAAAATTGGATAGGACAATGGTTAATGTGGAATGGTTCGATACTTTTTTAAAGAGCACAACAAAATTTCTAGACCCTGGAATCTCTGACCATATTTTTATGAGGATTGAAAATTTATTTACTACTACCAAAATCCATCATCCTTTCATGTTCAACAACTTTTTGGTTAATATGGAGAGGTTTCAAGAAGGAATAAGGAAGGGGCTAGAGTGTGATTTTTATAGGACTAAACAGTTCATTTGCATCCAAAAGCTCAAATCTATCAAAAAGAAATTGAAGAACCTTAATTCAAAAAGAGGTCAGAATATCTCTAAGGAGTTAGAAACAGCTAGAGATAAACTCTCAGTTATACAGAAAATTTTGGTAAATAATCCCACAGATATTACTCTAGCTACAGCTAAAAAGGAAGCCTTTTAGAACTACTCGCAATTGGTGGATAATCAATGTTCTTTATTGAAGCAAAGAGTCGTAGTCAATTGGATAATGGATGGGGATAGATGTAATAAGTTCTTTTTCAATTCAGTATTAGCTAGAAAGAATATTAACAAAATCACTTCCATAATTTCTGAAACAGGAGAGGCTGTGTATGGACAAGATGGAATATCAAAAGATGCAATGAACTTTTATAAAATATAGGTTTAGATGTTTTCCCACTAAGATTTGGAGCTGATTTTAGGTAGTTTGTTTTCAGTAAGAATTCCTCAACATAAGGCTTCCTTGCTAATTAGACCAGTTACTGGTAAGGAAATAGAGAGGGTTGTCTTTGATATGAATGGATCTAAGGCACCTGGACTTGATGGACTGAATGGGGTCTTCCACCAAAAAACTTGGAGTAGTGTAGGGGGCTTAGTTAAAGAGGTTGTGCATGAGTTTTTCCTACAAAGAGTATTGCTTTAGGAAATTAACAAGACATTTCTGTGTTTAGTCCCTAAAAATTCCAACCCGGCCTCATAGAGTGAATTCATACCTATTTCTTGTACCAATTTTCTCTATAAGATCATCACCAAGATTTTGGCAAAAAACCTGGAGTAGTGTAGGGGGCCTAGTTAAAGAGGTTGTGCATGGGTTTTTCTTACAAGGAGTATTGCTTAAGGAGATTAACAAGACATTTCTGTGTTTGGTCCCCACAAATTCCGACCTCATAGAGTGAATTCATACCTATTTCTTATACCAATTTTCTTTATAAGATCATCGCCAAGATTTTGGCAAATAGACTAAAGGGGGTTTTACATTTTCTCATCAGTGAGAATCAAGGAGCTTTTATGAGCATTGGGGATAACATTCTCCTAGTGTAGGAGCTCTTGAAAGGGTACAATTGTAGGAAAAGCCCTCTAAACTATACTATTAAAATGGATTTACATAAAGCTTTTGATAGTGTAAACTAGAGTTTTTTGCTAAGAACCATGGAGGTCATGAATTTTCCCCATAGTTTCATAGGGTGGATCTAAAAATGCAATACTACTACTTCCTACGAATTATTGATAAATGGGAGCCCAACGAAGATTTTTAAAGGCAAAAAAGGGCTTAGGTAGGGGGACCCTCTGTCCCCTTCTCTTTTCCTAATTTGCACAGAAGTCCTCACTCAAATGCTAAAGCATAACACTTCAAAAGACTTCAGTTTCAGATTCCATTCCAAATGTAAAAAACTTTCTCTAACAAGCTTATGTTTTGCAAATGATCTTATTGTTCTAAGTAAGGCAAATGTTCACTCAGTCTCTCTTCTAATGCCTTGGCTCTAGCTACAGGAATGGAAATAAAGGATCCGCCAGTTCTTTATTTGGAAATTCCTATTTCATCCAAGAGACTCAGGTTTTGTGAATGCATCCCTTTAATTGAAAATTCCAAAAAATATTAGGGACATGGACTAATAGAGTCCTATCGTATAGAGGGAAACTCCAGCTTCTGAAGTCGGTTATCATGTCTATGCAAACCTACTGGTGTTCCTACCTATTTCTCTCAAAAGGGCTTATTAAAACAATAGAAAAGCTGATGAAGTAGTTTCTATGGGGGAAAGAAAATGGGGACAAAGGAATACCAAAAGTTAGTTGGAAGACTATCTGTCAACTAAGAGAAGAAGGAGGATTAAGTTTGGAGTCAATCAGCAAGAAAAACATATTACTTATGATAAAGAGGATTTGGAGAATCCTATGTGAAAAATGATCAATGTGGATTAAATGGATTCACATCTATATATTAAAAGATGAGAGCCTTTGGGCTCTAAAAATCAAAGACAATTATTCTTGGTTCTTTGACCAAATTCTAAGAAAGAGGGAAGAAGTTCAACAGTACATTACTTTTCAATTAGGGACAGGGGAAAGAATTTATCGGCATGCAATCTGTTGTATTATTTTTAATTATGATCAAGAGTACGTATATATATAGTTACAGTGTGAAGCAAAGGGTAAAGACAGTATTACAATAACATAACTAATTATTCCTTATACACCTCCGCAAGATGGGGGGTCGAGAGGACACACCAATTTTGGACCAAAGAGAAAGAAATGTAGGACGAGACAGAGCCTTCGTCAAGTAGTCAACGAGTTGGTCCTGAGAGGAGACATGAGTGACACGGAGAGGCCCTTGTTGAACTTGCTCACGAACAAGTGAAAATCCAAAGCAATGTGCTTCATGCGGGAATGGAAGACAGGATTGGAACAAAGATAAGTGATGCCAACATTGTCGCAATATAGTGCAGGTACAGTAGGTAAAGTAACAACCAATTCAGTCAAGAGGGAGCAAAGCCACCTTATCTCAGCAGAAGAGGAAGCAACAGCTCGATATTTAACCTCAGTAGACGAGCGAGCAATAGTGCGTTGCTTTTTAGAACTCCATGAAATAGAAGTTCCTCCAAGAAAGACGAAGTAACCAGAAGTAGACGTGTAATCGTCTTTGTTCCCAGCCCAATCAGCATCAGAAAAGGCATACAGGGAGCAGGGTCCACGCCGAACCACGATACCAAAATCAGAAGTCCCTTTAAGATAGCGCAACAAATGTTTTACAGCAACCCAGTGGACAGTGGTCAGGCGATGCATGAATTGAGATAGCTTATTGACAGCGAAAGCAACATCAAGGTAAGTCAAAGATAGGTACTGTAAGCTGCCAACAACCATGCAATAGTCGCCTAGATCAGGGAGAGCAGTGCCAGCCAGAAGTGTGAGGGGAGTAGAAGGATCAAGAGGTGTCTGGACAGGATTGGCAGACTCCATATGTGTGCGCTGCAGGAGATCAGTAATATACCGCTGCTGAGATAACAGTAAACCAGCTGGATGAGGGAGAACCTCAACACCAAGGAAGTAAGATAAGTTCCCAAGATCCTTTAGAGAAAATTTGTCAAATAAAATGGTAATAAACCGCTGCACAATAGAAGAATCAGAACCAGTAATGATAATGTCATCAACATACACTAGAAAATAAATAGTAATGCCATTATGTTTAAACATGAAAAGGGAGGCATGAGCATGAGAATTGTGAAAACCCTGGGACAAAAGGAAGTTGTGCAACTCAGAGTACCATGCTCGAGGAGCTTGCTTGAGACTGTAGAGGGCCTTGCGCAACTTGCAGACAAAGTGGGGTTTATCCTGATCAATAAATCCAGGTGGTTGAACCATATACACATCCTCACTCAGAGATCCCTGCAGGAAGGCACTATTAACATCCAGTTGTTTTATACTCCACTGGCGACTAACTGCAAGCTCCAGAATAAGACGGATGGTGGAGGGTTTTACAACCGGACTAAAGGTATCATGATAATCAACACCGGGCCTCGGATGGAAACCTTTCGCAACCAAATGTGCCTTATAACGATCAACAGAACCATCAGGCAAGCGCTTGATGCAAAAAACCCACTTGCAACTAACCAAATTATGGGCATTAGACGGAGGAACAAGATCCCAAGTTCCATTTTTTACTAGAGCCTCAAATTCTTCGGACATGGTAAGATGCCACTTGGAGTCCTTTAGGGCTTGGGTGACAGTCCACGGTTCTACATCAGAAGTAGGGAAAACAGTGGCAGAAAAATTATATTTGGGGTTTGGTTTAGAGATACCATCTTTGGCACGAGTTGTCATGTGGTGCTGAGGAGGAGGAGGAGGGACATCGGAGTTGGTGGAGAGCGCAGGGGACACAGGTGAGGAAGGAGAGGGAGAGGACACGGGGGAGGAATCTGGGGAGAGATGAATTGGTGGTGCGAGAAGGAGGCAGTGAGGTTGAAGGGGAGGGCGGTAGAGTAGTGGCATGGGTGATCCAATTGTCATAGTCAGGAGAAGATGCAGATGAAAAGGAAGAGTGCGAGAGAGATTTGTAGGGAAAGGAGGATTCATCAAATTTAACGTGACAAGAGATAAACATACGATGAGTAACAGGATCAAGGCACATGTACCCACTCTGAGTAAAGGAGTAACCCACAAAAACACATGGGACAGAACGATCCTCTAATTTGTGAGAAGTATAGGGTCGCACTCGAGGATAATGAAGGCAACCAAAGATACAGAGTTTAGAGTAGTGGGGAGGTTGGTTGAAAATACATTCAAAGGGAGACATCATTTTTAAGCCACGAGTGGGGAGACGATTAATCAGATAGACGGCAGTAGAAAAGGCATAGGGCTAGTAAGAAAGGGGCATAGACGCATGATGAAGAAGAGCTAAACCAGTCTCAACAATGCGGCGGCGACAACGCTCCGAATACCCATTATGTTCTAGAGTATGTGGAGGAGTGGTTAAGTGAGAGATGCCATGAGAGGACAAGTAGGAGTGAAGGGCAATAAATTCACCACTGTTGTCAGGGTAGAGGGTTTTGATGGAACATTCAAAAAAATTTTCGACTAAATTTTTGAAGCGAGCAAAAACATCACTAACTTAGGATTTGCGTTGCACGGGATAAAGCCAAACATACTTAAAAAACAGTCCACAAAGATGACATAATACTTAAAATTATCATGGGATAACACAGGAGATGTCCAAACATCTGAGAAAACTAGTTCTAATAGCTTAGTAGACCGTAAGGAAGATTCAGAAAAAGGAAGTTTGTGACTTTTGGTGCAGCTACATGCATTGCACACAGACAAGTCTTTATTGTTAACAATAGATAAACCAAATTTGGAAACTAAATGCTGGCACACAGGAGTGGCGGGATGACCAAGACGATGATGCCAAGAAGTGAAGGAGGGACGAAACTCAGACACCAAGGCCAGCATGGAAGAGGAAGGCAAAGAAGCTGGCCATTCATAGACGCCATTTCTATGTGGACCAGTAAGAAGAGGCGCCCCCGTATTGAGATCCTTTAAAACAAACCCAGAAGTAGAAAATTCAATAGTGAGATTATTGGTGGCACACAACTTAGAAACGGATATAAGATTCTTTTTAATGGAAGGCACACATAGAACATTCAATAAATGAAGAGGATGAGATAAAGATGGAAATGATATCGAACCAGTGTGGGTAATAGGTAACCCAGTACCATCACCAATCATCACGTCCTCATTGCCAAAATAAAGTTGGTGCAAAGCTAGGTTATTCACGTCAGCAGTAACATGGTGAGTGGCACTGCTATCCATGAGCCATGATGGGGTTGGAGGATCCAAAGGTGCTGTAGCAACATTTGCCCGAGGCTGCCACAGAGAGGAGCGAGCAGCAGGAGTACGATGGACTGGGGGCCGAGAGAAATGCGGACCAGCAGCGGGTGTTTGAGAGCTAGGCTGAGAGAAGAGCCATGCATACTGTAGACAGTGCCTGATTTTATGGCCTTGGACTCCACATCCTTGGCAATATCCCAAGAATGGTCGACGAGGAGGACGAGAGGAGTATCCAGCAAGCAAGGAGGGCTACGTAAAAACTGGAGCTGTTGACTACGAACTGGGAGCAGGGCCAAGAATTGAACCACCCTATGATGCCCCAGGATGTACACCAAGAAACGGAGAGCCACCATGGTGTTGAGAGCTGCCAGGAAGCACACCAGATTACGTAGAATTCCCACGACCACGCCCCCTTCCGCGTGGTCTAGTCGCAGGATTAGCAGAGGCCGGCATTGAGAGCAAGGAGGCCAGATTGGACTGTGAAAGTGTCAGCTCCCTGTGAAGTAATTTCTCCAACAATTCCTTAAACGTGATGTCAATTTCACGTGCCTTAACGGCTTCAACTACGGGGGCATAAGATTCATTTAAACCATCTAAAATCTTTTCAACCAAATCACATTCGTCTAAGGGTTTGCCCAAAAGATCCAACTCATCAGCTTTGTTTTTAACAAAATACATAAACTCGGAGATAGATCTACTTCCCTGAATTGGTTGTTTGAGGTGTTTTTTGATTTGATTAACATGGCTTCGTGAAGGATTAGCATAAATAGTGTGTAAAGTGTTCCAAATCTAGGATGAAGTCTCTGCACGCTAAACGTTAGGAAGAACAATGGGAGATAGCGTACTTATTAGAAAGGAGAAAACCAATTGATCTTGTTGTAGCCATGATGCATACGCCAGATTGGAAGCAGTGCCGACGTCAGTAGTTGTCTGTGAGGGAGGAGCAGTGGAGGTGCCATCCACGAACTAAAGGAGTCCAAATCCACGAAGGGTGGATTGGACCTGTAGTTTCCATGTAAGAAAATTATTCGATTGCAGCTTTATCCCAGACACAGGAGCATTGATCACAATCAGGGGGGAATGTGGATCATGGGGGCTGGGAATGGTTGGGTTGAGTGAAGCCAGAACCATCAAAAGTAGGCTGCGACATGGAATGAGAGGGACGGACGAAGCAGCAGCAGCGAGAAGAGCTGGGTTTGACGGCTAGGGTTTACAGGACCCTAGGACCTCTGCTCTGATACCATATCGGTATGCAATCTTTTGTATTATTTTTAATTATGATCAAGAGTACGTATATATATAGTTACAGTGTGAAGCAAAGGGTAAAGATGGTATTACAATAACATGATTGATTATTCCCTATAGAATTTCCCTATGGTATGACAATTGGATAGGGAAAGGAGCTTTAATTCATAATCAGCTAGTAGGATTTAACATCCCCTCACCTAGTGTATAAGTGAATAGTGACATATGCATGCATTCACATATGCACATGCATAGTAGATAAG
>JAOQML010131155.1:0-17223 GCA_027568935.1 Erythroxylum urbanii | reverse complement strand
ATCAATACAGAGTCAGAGGCTACCAACCTTCTTCTTTACAAATAATACTGCTGCACCCCACAGAGAAGTACTAGGTTTGATAGATCCCATATCTAACAATTCTTGTAATTGTTCTTTAAGCTCCTTTAACTTTAAGGGAGTCATCCTATAAGGTGGTATCGAGATAGGAGTTGTACTCGACACTACATCAATGTAGAATTTAGTCTCCCTCTCTGATGGAAAACCTGACAACTCTTCAGGAAACACGTCAAGAAGTTCACATGCAATTAGGACATCATCAATCGAGCCTCTCTCTATTAAAGTATGCTTTAATAAGGACAAATACCTTTGATAACCTTATCGAAGCATTTTTTTAGTAGTAATGGAAAATATAAGGTTTTGAGGAGCTTCTCTTTTATTATCCCTAAACTAGAATTCAACATCATCAAGAATTCCAAAAATCCTAACTTCTCCTAACAATCTAAGGTAGGAAAGTGTTGTGACAGCCAATCCATACCTAAAATGCACTCCCTGTCGAACTTAGTATCTTGAAGTGGAAGGTTTTACTCTTAATTGATCTATAAAAAGAAAAGTAGGAATGACTATTAAGATTTAAAACCTAAACCAATTTTAGATGCCTCGAGAATAAGACCATGACTCAATACTAAAGAGCTTTATTTTTTATTTAAAAATAACGATGTCACATTTTACGAGAAGCCTACTGAAAATTCGACAAAGTATTCCCTATAAACGAACATCCCCCTTCTAAAAGAAGGGTCATTCTTGCAATAAAAATATACTTCTATATCCACCAAAAACCACGACTCAATTTAGGTCTCCAAACTACATGTCTATGCCTAATTGAGTCCACATTTACACCACAAAATTCATAATAATCCAATTCACAATTCAAGTATGCTAATTTCTAACCCATACACCCTCATTTATACTCAATACATTAAGAAATTCTCAATTCTAATTAATAACAAAATTTAATTAATTTCATGCATTTCTATAAGAACATAACCTTTTATAAATTTTTATCTCACAAAATATAAAGAATTTTAATATGCTACTTTTATGAAAATTGATCCACATAATATTTGGGAATTTTTAAAATTATTTCCAGTCTTAGTTGAAAAATCATCACAATCACCAGAGTGTGCGGTACATGTGTCGGCACCGGAGAGGTGGAGATCTTCATCACCTACCTAGAAATGACAAGGTCACCTCTAGGAATCCAATGACACTTGTCTTGTGTCTATACTCCTCCCAGTTCATGAGAATCGAAGGATTAAAGCTCGAAGATGATTCATTTCCATTTGTCAGTAAAATGGGTCTATTAGTGTCTTCCTTTCTTACATGTTTAGGGTTATTAGACAGGATGGTGGTGTTATGTTCATCCAAAAAGGACTAAAAATAGGAGATCATTGACTTACCTACATGACCCAAAATTTCCAGTCGTGATTCCTCCAAATCTGGGTCGTTGATGATGAAATAAGTTAAGGGATTTTGTAGAAAGTCCCTAGAGCTTTCCGTAAAGTCCTAGGTCGCCGAAAATGGTGGTCAAACGGTGAAGGTATGAGTGTCGGAAGTTGAGAGTGAATAATAACTTATAGGAAAAAGGGCTTAAAAGATAAATGAAATTAAGTTTTTTTAAGTTTAATTTATACTTTTATAGGTTTTTTTCCTTGTTGGTCTATTATGAATAATTTAACAAAATTTTGGATCATTACAGGGCTCTTCTTTTTACTTTGTCCCGAGCTTATAAAACATTAGGAAAAACCATGTTTCTTGCTAGATGAGGCCACCATTATCTTGGAGATGAAAAATATTTGATGGTTGCTCTCAACAACAACTTAAGCCAACAATTGATGGCGTTGGTTTTTGTAAGTGTGCGATGTTCCTTGTATTAGTTGCCATTGAAATCCTCATTATCGATTGTGGCTATTAGAGTTGTGTTGTCATGAGAAGCACCAACATAGTTGAAAATTAACGACAAAGATGGTCCAGTGATCTAATGACGATGATTAGTGTAGCGTTGCTGTTAGGTGCACTACTAGTGAATAGTGGAATGGACAAATATTAGTGTGATAGTTATACAGTAAATGGGCTAGCCTAAAATTGCTTGTAGGTTGCTTGAGTTTCCTAAAGGTGAATAAAGGGGATGTTTCATAATATGATTAGATTATTCTAAGTTTGTTTGGATATAGATTTAAGTGTGATGTATGACTTGTTGATTGCAAAACCAATTCACTAGTTTTATGCTCAAAACTACAAGTATACGGGGTGTAACTTGTAGTAAAGAACAGATATCGATCCCTTAAAGATTATGTTTAGATGCTACTTAATTCAGGCTGCTTTGTTTGAGAACCAATTTTAATAAATATAAACTGAGAAATTAAAGTAAATCAAATAACTAACAATAAACAAATGATAAAGCAAAAGTGAAAAAACTTGGAATTCAATATTTAACAATTAGATATCACTTTTTCCTTATCTTATCTCCCTCTTACCTTGTTAATTGAATTGTGCCTCACCGAACATGTCCTAATGTATTAACTACCCTCTCTCAAGGTGTAATTAATTGTCCTTAGCCAAATTAAATGGAAATGATTAAACAATCTCTCAATCTACAGAATTAGTCCACCAATTCAACTAGTTTATGAAGTTATCCTATGGGTAATCAACTAATTAGCCAAGATCTCTCTCTAACTAATCAATTAACTTGATGAATGTAGGTCTATAGAGTGCCAATTCTCATTGTATATTCCTATACAATTTACCCAACTCAATTTCTTAATATATTGCAAGGTATAAGCTCAACATTCATCAAAAGCATCGTTCATTTAAATCATCAAAGTAGGAGTTCAATAAGTAGTTCAAAAGTATTCTCTACAAATAACTCAGCCACTCATAATGTCATTAACATCTCCAACAACCAGAAAATCCATAATAAAGATGTTAGAAGAGAAAAATGAAATAAGAACTAGATGAAGCAAGCTCCTCCTCTTCTTTGCCCAAGTTTGGAAAATCTAAAGCTGGTATGCTCTTTGCCCAATTTAGAATGGGAAACTTGATTGTCTACCTCTCTCTAGGCTTTAAGTCTGTTTTTTAGTTCAAGGAGGCAAGTTATCATGACACCCCCTTTGGCCCTAGGCATTTGTGCCCTTATATAGTCATAAGAACTTAAAACTAAGTGAAACTCACGTGTCTTTTCGAGTTAAAGATCCCACGATCATGGGAATTAGCATGAATCCCACAATTGTGGGTTCTTGTCTTACAACTCCTCCACTTCTCTTCTCCTCTCTTGGTCCCTAGCTCAATCACAAAGGTGGCCCCTCCATTCCTACATCAAAATGATCAATTCTTACCCTAAATCAACATCAAACATAAAAGAACAACTATGAAGATCAAACTAAACAAAAACATACAAAATAAATCCTAAAACACAACAATAATAACCTATTATGCAAGAAACACATGCCAAATACTTAGAAAAACACACACTAATGCATAACTATCAACTTCCCCACATTTAAATATTTTCTTGTCCTTAAAAAAATCAAACACAACCAATCCAATCCATCACTTCATTTTCACAAAGATCAGAACATGTAATCCTTTAAAGTTTGTCCAACTCAAATTTCAAGCTACTACACATATCATGACTACTTTTTATTAGTGTACATAAGCAAACTCAACATATGGCACCATCACTCAAAGATAAGTATAAATGCAAAATGAATCTTCCTCACAGTTTCACTCATTTCTCTCAAGTGTTTGATGGTTAGTGTTTTCCTTAAGCTCCCTATAGAAACTACACTACCATAGTCTTGCTAATACACTAATTCTCCTCTACAATGATTACATGTAGAAATAGATCGAAAGGACTTGCTTCGGGTTGCAATGTGGTAAGGGTTAAGGTGGGTCAAACAAGGTAAAAGGTTTAGTACAAGCATTCATAAAGTAATAAATGAACAAAGGGATAACAAAACATATATCTAAGATACACAAATGTAAATATACTACTACTCCGCACTTATTGATGCCACTAAAATGTTCTACCTTTTTTTAATATAATTGAATAAAAAATGAATAAAATAGCAACTAAATTCAATGTGGTCCAAGAGTAGAAGTATCACTAAACTCATCTCGGAAAAAAGAAGTAGAAAAAAATCCAAACTAATGCATCATTTAATACTCTACTAAGCTTGTGAATGGGTAGGCTAATAGGGTTTTAGGTTTAAAATGTAGGGTGTTTTATAGAAACAAAAGGGTTAAGCCTTAACGAGGGTAGTAAGGGACAATAAAAGGTAGGTCATTTAACCCAAAGGTTAACATAAAAAGGGCCTTAATCATCTCTATTAAGCATGCATCCAGTAGACTCAAATTGATTCAAAGCAAGTTCTGAACGTATTAACTTGAGGAAGCATCACACAAATAAAGAAATAAAATGACTATAGATGGAGTCATATTGGCTCATTCCTCACATTGGCCCAAATGAAAATTCATTATGCATCTCTACACTACCTCATTGCTCAAGTGTCAAATTCTGAGTAAGCTTATGTAACCAACTACTTTTCATCACTCAACATGCTTCACTCTCTACTCAAGTAGCCTAATCTGAGTGCAATCATGCATTCAATCTCATTCCAACTAACATGACATAATCTCATAGAAAAACAAATCAAAATGATTCAAGTGTGATTCCATTACTAACACAAAACAATATAAAACAATGACATAAAATGCCTAAAACATGCATCCTAATTAACAAAATGCAAACAGTGACTAAAACAAACTAAAACAATGCAATTGACAAAGCAAATGTCACCTTCCCTGACTTACACAACACATTGTTCTCACTATGAAAAGGAAACCATAAAAGGGAACTAAAACATAAAACACAACATCAAACAAACAACTAACAAGGTAAATAAAACAACGTAAAAGGTAAAGGGCAAGAATGCTCATGAAGATTATGGTGGCGAAGGCATAGGAGAAGGGACTTCAATGTTCTTCATCTAGATGAACTTGAGGAATTTCTTTTTAATGTACCATTGCTCCTTATCCACTTATCTCATCTGGGTGCTGAGCTCATTAATTTGTAGTGTCATTTGTTGATGGTTTTCGGTCATTTGGTCAAGGATTTGCCGAAACTTGTTGACATCTGCTATTATGGTTGGTTCATCTTCAGCTGTTGCTTCTTAGGGTTCCGGGGGCACCTGAGAGGAGGATGGTTAAAAAGTGGTTGCATCTTTGCCCTTCCTGTTCTTAACAGCAGTGCACGTTTGATGATTTCGTAGCCCTATAAAATGGGGCTCCAAAATTTCAGAGCATCTCAAATAAGGTACATCAAACATATTAGGTCTAACTATGCACACACTATCCACATCAAGATTGTAATAGAAAGCTGAAGTAGTTACAATGTAAGTCATGCCAAAATATTAGCTTTTCTTAGTAATGCAGCCCACAAGAAATTGAAAAATGCGATAAGGGGTATTCAATTTACTTTTATGATCCATACACCAAAGAAAGAAAAGTTCTTTAGCCGAACACTTGTTTATAAAATCAAAACCAAACAAATCAATCAAAGAAGTAAACAAAGACAAGTAAAAGAAAGGTAAACATGCTAAGTTAAGGTCATTAGCTTGACCATTCTATATGCGTTCATGAAAGGGTGGAAGAAAGGAAAATGATGACTTCCCTTTCTTGTGAGTATGTCCTTCCATAATATGGTTTGCATCTATGCCCACTGACTTTGAATACTTCACCATTGTCATTTTCCAACTCCAAAGCTCTATAGGGAAACACTTGAAGGATCTTAAAGGTTCCACTCCATCTTGACTTGACCTTTATGGGAAATAACCGAAGTTGTTAATTGAATAAAAGCACAAAGTCCCCACTTTTAAACTCCTTCTTTTTTATGTGAGCATCATGACAGTTTTTGCTCTTTCTTTGTACAACTTAGCATTTTCATAAGCTTCAAACCTCAACTCTTCCAACTCATCAAGTTGTAACAATCTCTACTCACCTGCAAGCTTCTAATCCATATTCAACTTCGAAATTGCCCAATAGGCTCTATATTCGAACTCCAAAGGTAAATGGCAAGCCTTGCCATACTAATGAGTGTAATTATGCAAAACAATTTCTCGTTTTATACTCAAAAATTGCAAGTGTATAGATCGTGACTTATAGTTAGAAAGCGAATATCGATCCTATAAAGAATGATGCCCAGACACCACTTAATTCTGATCAAAATTTATTTAAGAAAAGAAATTATTTAATGGAAATAATCTGGAAATTTAATTTAAAATTGAAAGACTAATAATAAACAATGAACAATACTAAAATGCAGAAAATTGGAATTCAAGAATCTAATAACTATAGATCACTTTCTCCCTATTTTGTCTTCCTCCTATTTTATTAATTGAATTGTGTCTCATTTAAGATTTCTAGTTATATTAACTTCCCTCTCTCAAGGTGTAATTAATCGTCCCTGATCAAATTAAATGAAGTCAATTGAACAATCTATCAACCTACCCAATCACTCCACCAATTTAACTAGATATTAAGCTATCCTATGGGTGATCAACTGAATTAGCCGAGATCTCCCTATTAACTAATCAATTAACGTGATGATTTCAAGTCTATAGGTTACCAACTTTAGTTGTACAATCCTACATAAATAACCTTACTCACTCTCTCAATTTATTGCAAGATAGAAATAAAATCATTAATCATCAAAGACAACTTTCATTCAATTCAATAAAATAGTAGTTTAACAAAAATAGTTCAAAAGCAATTTCTAAAATTAAATCAGCCACTCATGATCTCCATAACATCACCAACACTTAAATATTCCATTATACAAAGATTAAATGAGATAAAATTGACAGAAAATTAAATAAAGAAACTCCTTCTCTTCTTTGCCAAAATTTAAAATTTTTTATGTTGATGTGCTATATTCCCAATTGTTGTTGATAATCCTTGAATCTTCACCTTCCTTAAGACTCAAAACTCGTATTCTTCACTCAAAAAGGCTCTTTTGTATAAAAGGTTTTTTTCCTCTCTATCCATGGAGGTTTTATTATGTTTTATAGTCCAAAAACCCTAAGTTTAATTAAGGCCCATATAATGTCTCGAATTAAAGTTCCCACGATCATGGGAAATGGCATGACTCTGATGATTGTAAGATTTTGCAATAGAATGTCTCTTCTTCTCTTCTCCTCCTTGGTCTCTAGGTCAATCTCCACTTTGCTCAATCTTCCTTCCTACATAAAAATAATCAATTCTTACCCTAAATTAACATCAAACATAAAAGAACACAACGAAAATCAAACTAAATGAAAACATACAAAATGAATCCTAAACTACAACAATAATCAACTATTATACAAGAAACACATGCCAAATACTCAGAAAAACATAGACTAATGCACAATTATCAACATCCCCACACTTAAATCTTTTCTTGCCCTCAAACAAAATAAATACAACTAATCAATTCTATCACTTCATTTTCACAAAGATCAAAGCATACAATCTCTCATATTTAAGCTAACTCAAATATTAAGTTACTATACATATCATAACTACTTTTTCATTGCTGTACATAAGCAAACTCAACAATTGGCACCATCCCTGAAAGATAAGTATAGATGCAAAATGAATCGTCCTCACGATTTTCACTCATTTCTCTCAAATGTTTGATAGTTAGTGTTTTGCTCAATCTTCTTATAGGAAACTACATTACCATGGGCTTGCTAATACACCAATTCTCCTTTATAATGGTTGCATGCATAAATAGATCAAAAAGATTTGTTTAGGGTTGTAATGTGGTAAGGATTAAGGTGGGTAAAGAGGATAAAGGGTAACACAAGCATTCATAAAGTAAAAAGTAGGTAGAAAGGGATAACAAAACATAACTCCGAGTTATACAAATATAACTAATATTCTACGCTTATTGATGCTACTCAATTGTTCTTCCTTTTTCTTTTATTTTCTTTTTCTTTTCAACAATTTTTTTATTTTTTCTTTTTCTTGATACATGGAAAAAACTATCAATAAAATAAAAAACTAGATACAATATGATCCACATGCAGAAATATCCTCAACTTATTTCGGTAAAGATTTTCATAACAATCCCAACTAATGCATTACTTAATACTCTACTTTGCTTGTGAATGGGTAGGTTAATGGGGTTTTAGGTTTTAAAATTTTTGGTTATTTTCAAGAAATAAAAGGTTAAGTCTCAACGGGGGTAACAAAGGATAATCAAAGGGTAGGTCATTTTAGCCAAGGGTTAACATAGAAAAGGGCCTTAATCATCTCTGTTAAGCATGCATCTAGTAGACTCAAACTGATTCAAAGAAAGTTCTGAAAGTAATAACCTAAGTAAGTATCACTTAAAAAGAAATAGAATGACTATGGATGGAGTCATATGGGCTCAATCCTTATATTGGCTTAAATGAAAACTCATTATGCATCTCTGCACTACCTCATTGCTCAAATGTCAAATTGTGAGTAAGCTTGTTGAACCAACTACTTTTCATCACTCTATATGGTTCACTTTCTACTCAGTTAGCCTAATCTAAGTTCAAGCATGCATTCAATCTAAATCCAACTAGCATGATAGAACCCCATGGCATTATCCATCAAAATGATTCAAGTGCAGTTCGATCACTTACACAAAACAACATGATATGCCTAAACATGCATCCTATTTAACATAATGAAAACAATGCAATTGAGAAAGTCAATGTCACCTCCCCACACTTAAAGATCACATTATCCTCTCTTATTTAACATAATGCAAACAATGCAATTGAGAAAGTCAATGTCACCTCCCCACACTTAAAGTCCACATTATCCTCAATATGGAAAGTCAACCACCAAATAAGGGAAAATGACATCAAAATAAACAAAAGAAATTAAACCAAAAAAAAGAAATTCAAACAAACAAATGACATCAAACTAAACAAAAAATGACAGCAAACTAAATAAAAATAACAGCAAACCAAACAAAATGAAATGAAATGAAACCAAACAAAAGAAAATGACACAAATTAAAAGTAAAGGGGTACGAAAAGCTTATGGAGATGATCATAACGACGGTGTTAGCGAAGGAGCTTCAAAATTATTCCTCTATAAAAGTTGAGCAATTTCTTCTTCAAGTAGCGTTGCTCGTTATAAACTTGTCACATTTGGGTTCCGAGCTCATTGATTTAGGACGTCATTTGCAGTTGATTGGAGGCCATCTTGTTGAGGATTTGTTTAAATTGGTCGACCTCCACTAGTGCACTCAGTTCCCCCACCACTGCTTCCTCTTCTGACTCTGGGACTGCTCAGGATGTGAAGGTCAGGAAGCGACTGTATCGTTGCCCATCCTGTTCTTTACTGCATTACGTGTCTGAGGATTATAATGCCTTAAATAGGATATGTCGAACATATCATATTGAGTTGTGCGCACATTTTCCACATTAACGTTATAAAACAAACCCAAAGCAGATGCAATATGAGACATGCCAAAATAAGAGCCCTTTTTATTTACAACACTCACTATCAATCGAAAAAGCCTATAAGGCGTATTGATTTTTATTTTTCAATCCATGCACCACAGAATGAAAAGTTCTTTGCCCGAGAATTTGTAACTTTCAGTTTTATTAAACACAGTTAAGCACATAAATTTATGCAAAAGTAAATGCTCGAGACTTCGAATTAAAGAGTTTGGTGCATTGCGAGAGGCAAAATGTGCTTTACTTATTAAAGATTTATAGTAATCATCGACATCAAAGTCAATATGATCATCTAGAATTTTTGTATTCAACAAATTTAAAATTTCACGCATGATATAATAATCAAGTTTAAAAACATTGCTAGAAAACATCCATTTTAGGGTTATAGCAGACCGTAGTGAAAAACTCTATAGTCATTGTAAGGTAAATAGGCATGTCACACTAAATGAAACTTTCAAACCTATGTTTGCAGCTAGTTACTCAATTTTTTGCCTCACTCTTATGGTTTCTAACAATTCAAAATCAAAATAATGAGGAGTGATTAATTCTCTATCTCTAAGGTCTCAAAAATATGTACCTTCTTCCTCTGAATAAATGGGGAATGGTGCACGATAAGTTGTCACTAAATCGGGCTTACCTTCATTGGAAACTTGAAGGCACAGTGCATTAGTCGATTTCTGAAATACCATCTTCTTTGGTGCCATCGGACGATTAAAACCTGCAAAAATAAGAGAAAGATAGGTGAATTCGTATTTTAGAGAGAGAAAAAAATCTTACCCAAATCCTTGTGTTTTTAAATGATTAATGTATGAGAAGAATACAGGATTGTAAGATTATTGTGAAGAGATGAAGCAAATACTAAGAATCTAGAGGAAATTGAAGAATTTTAGAGAGTAGGAGGAGAGTTTTTATTGGTTAGAGAGAAGGTGTGAAAATTTTAAAGAATGAGTGAAAGAAGAAAGGGGAGGGAAACTTAAATTGTTCCTCGAATGGGATTCCCAAGATCGTGGGAATACCCATGATTCATTCTACAGAAAAATCCCAAGATCGTGGGTTGGTGCAATATCATCACTTCTAAACCTTCTTCCAAGCCTAGCATGCATTCTCAATGATCCCACAACCTACAAACACATAAAAATAATATTATCAACAAGAAATTTAAAGAGAGAACAAGTTAAAACTCAAACAAAATCCAAATTAACATCAATCAAACTCAATTCAAATACAATTATAACTAAATAAATCAATCAAAAGAAAATAAAATCTCATGGGTTGCCTCCCATGTAGTGCTTCTGTTAATGTCAATAGTTCAAATCTCCTTTTTGCTCATAGTGGCTCAAATAAATGGTGTAGTTATAATGTAGAAACTAATTTCAAGCTCTGCACTTGAACTACCTTGGTGTGGATTCTACCTTCCTTATGGTTTTCCTTCTTTTGCCTTCTCCTACGCAATCATTTCTTTCTGAACATGCTTTCAGGGTCCTCAATATCTTCCCATCTGCCTTGGGTTTTAGGTTCCTTGATATCCATTAGGGGTAAAGGAGAAAAATAGTCTTTCTTGGACACCTTAAAAGTTAATTTCTCCTTTCCAGCTCCCAGTGTTCATTCTCCCCCATCCACATCAATGATCAAACGAGAAGTAGCTAGAAATGATCATCAAATAACTATTGGGCTTTCTACATCTTCTTTAACATCTAATATGTTGAAATCCGCAGGGAAGATAAATCTATCAATCTATATCTGCATGTTCTTAATGATCCCTTTCAGCTGGTGCACTGTTCTATCAGTTGTTTTCACTAATATCTTAGTGGCTTTTGGCTCTCCTCAACCTAACTTCTGAAAAGTGTAGGGCATTATGTTGATACTAGCTCCCAAATCTACAAATGCCCTAGCTATGCTAACTCTATTTATACTATAAAGAATGAAGAAGTCCCCTAGGTCTTCTTTCTTTTGTGCTATGGTAGGATTACCTCCTGTTGTGTGCTCCTTCATCTCTTTCTTGATTGTGAGCTTTACTTGGAGTTGATTCATTATATCCTTAATTTAGCTTGACTCATCCTCCTTACAGTTCTTCATTGTTCTATTTGAGCTTGACTTCCTTTTAGCAAAGATGGGATATGAAATCCCAGGTTGAGGCTCCTTGATCGGCTCACTTGCTAGCTCACTTGGAATGACTTCCAAAATTGTTTCTACTTCTCTCTTGGCTTTGTTTTCCTTCTCGAGTTCATTTTCCCTTTCCTCAGTTTACGTGATGGCTATGATCCTTTTCTTCAGGTTGACTTTGGTGTTGCTCAGTAACCTAACTGCATTTCCAGAAGATAAAGCGTTAGTGAGTTGACCTACCTAAACCTCCAAATTATGGATAGATGATGCATAGTTCTTCACAATCTAGTTAAATTTCACTTCCATCCTCTTCTAACTTTCCTCCTGGTTGGCAAACATCCTCTTCTGATTCTCCTGTTGAGCTGCCAGTTTAGACCCCAAGACTTCCATCTTGCTCTCCATTGATCCGAGTCGATTTTACTGAAATCTCAGAGGTCCTTGTGGTCTTGTTTGGTCACCTGCATTGTTATTACTCCAAGAAAAATTCAAGTGTTTTTTCTACCTCGAATTATAAGTATTGGAATAAGGATTGTTGCCTCTCTGCAACTGTTCCAAGTAACTTACCTGTTCAGTACCACTTGCTCCCAACAGAAAACACTTAGCTGAGCTATGGTTGTTATGTCAACAAAGCTCACATTGCACTTGTATCGCCTTAACTATAGAGGTAGATGCTCCTTGCATGATGTTCAGCTGCTTCGTAAGAGCCATAATTTGAGCCACAAAGCAATAACAATGTCAACAAGTATCATACTTTTTGGTTCTTTCTGCCCCTGTCTACTCCTCTTACCATACCACATGTAGTTGCTACTCAAACTCCTCTAAAAGATCATAAGCTACTTCCACAGTCTTCCTCATCAATGAACCTCTGGTGGATGCATCAATAGTTCCTCCTGTGTTTGGATTTACGCCATTATAAAATGACTACAATAGGAACTCCGTCAAAAGGTTATTATGGGGCCAGCTTCTCTGCATTTCTTTAAATCTCTCTCAAGCTTCATAGATAGATTCCCCATCGTTCTGCTAGAAATTCGTGATCTCCTTGATAATCCTCATCGACTTGGTCAACAGAAAGTGCTTCATGAGGATTGCTTGGGCAAGCTACTCCCAAATGGTAATCTACCCCGAATTCAATGAGTTGTTCCACCACTTAGCCCAATCTTTCAATATGAAAGAAAGCAATCTCAGCTTCACTGCATCATCGTACATTCCTCTGAATCGAAAAGTATCACATATTTTTGAAAAATTAACATTGTGGGCATTCGAATCCTTATTGGATAGCCCATAATATTACACACTGTTTTGCAAAATGTTGAGCCCTAGCTTTTTCTCGAAATTGTTCACTTGTTCCACTTCATTTTTCACCTTCATTTCATTCCTAACTATCACCTTCATTCATCTTATTTCAAGACATCATAATACTCCTTTTTATTAACTCTAATCTCACCTTAGTTCATCTTTAAAACAATCAAAGAAATTCAAGTAATAAACTAAGAAAACAAAACATAAATATCCAATTTACAATCAATAAATTATGCACTTGTTGTTACACCATTTTAATGATCTTTCAAGCTCAAACTCATCTCTACAACAACTTATGAAAGGTTAATCATCTTATATGCAAAAACAAGACATTTATATGCCCATTTCATCACTCATGATTTACACATATAATTTTATGTTCAATTCATTTATCTCAAATTACTCATCAAATTAGTTTCATTTAACATTACCCATGATGATCAAAACATAACTTACTAGATAAGACTCCAAGTTCTTCAAGATCCCACTTAGCCCTAGCTTTCTTATCTCATACGTGCTTCATCATCCAAGGTGGTAAGGTTGGGTTTTTTTGTGAGAAATGAAGGAGAGAGCAAGATGGAAGTAGCAATTGATAGATGAAAGTAAGGTATAACGTTGACGGAATTTTGGTAAATAAAAAAATTTGTGAAGAAGGAGAATGAAGAAGAGAGTCACGAAGGAGATGAAGAAGATAAGAAGTGAAAGAAAACAAATTCTTGTCTTTCACTAGTTAAATTTCATATAAAACATGGGGGGAGTGGTAGTGACACATGTCACTGCCACTTGTCACTCTACCATGGTCACATTTGGACCCTTTTTAAAAACTAGTCTATTTAACTCCAATTTCTACTCCAATTGTCTACAAATTTTCAAAGACATATTTCATTAAATCCTAATTTCATTTATAAAAATTTCTACTGTCATTTGACTCTTAATTCTACTTCCATTTATCAATTGTCTTACCACTTGGCATTTTTCCTAGTTTAAAAGTACTTGAAATTTCCTGAAATTTCCTAAATTTTACCAAAAATTCTGAATCAACACTAATACACTCCAATTCAATTTTCAATAAATTTAAACCACATTTCATATCAAATATCACATTTATAAATCAATTATACACGGAAAAATGTCAATGAATGCTTGTACAATCATTTTACTATGTGCAAACATTAATATTCACTTGTGTGTGTATGCTATATTATGTGTGAGCATGAAATCCACTTCCTAAACTCTCAGTAATCTCTCATGTATAATATCCTAGGGTCGTAACCCTTAACATAGGATAATAGGATGTTACATCAACCATAAGTGTACTTAAAGGTGTAGCCTCCGTAAGATTTTATCTTTTATGTTAGCAAGATAAGCTTTATAGTTCCTTTTCTAGTATCCATTGAATCCACATTGAAAATACTAGCAAGATAAGCTTTATAGTTCCTTTTCTAGTATCCATTGAATCCACATTGAAAATACATGTCCTTGTCATTATTTTTCTTCTTAAGACTTTGTTTTTTGTTTTTAGTCTTCTTATAACCCTTTTTCTTAATTCAAGAAGAATCTACGACAAAAATAGGGTTGGGTTCCGTCTTAAGGCATCTATCTATATTCTTAAGCATTTCAATTGTTCAAGCAATGACACATCCTTTTTATTTATATGAAAGTTTATAACAAGTCAAGAAAAGTTTAGAGTAAGAGACTAAGGCACCGAATTAGTACTTAAGTCATGGTCTATGATTGTACCTAAAAAATTAGCCTTAGTTTTCAATACAGCTAATCATCATTGGCACATGTAAGTCTATTAAAGATCATTAGAATATCTTGCAAAAATAATCGTCATTGGTACATGTAAGTCTACTGAAGATCGTTCGAATATCTTGCAAAAAATATAATACTAAAAAAATTGATATCTCTCCATCCTACTATTTACATTAAACATGTTGGACCCCGATCTTTTCTTGGAAGTTGGAACTATTAAAATGAGAAATTGTTGGCGATTAGGCATGAAAAAAAAGGGAAAGAATTTTTGAATTAGAAACGATAGACAAGATTAAGGTAGTGAATGTAGAGAGATGATTTTTGTGGATATTGAAGGAGCTAGGGTTCTTGGAGATTCTTGAAAAGTTTTGGGTAAATCAAGTAAGTAACATATTACTCTTCTTGATTTGAAGAATGAAACATGATTGATGATAGTAAGAAGTTAAATACGTGTGGGAAGTAAATGATGAATGGGTAAATGTGTATGCTCTGTTTTTGGGTAATGATCAATTATATGTCATGAATTGTTTGTGAATGATATTGAGTTGAGATAGAGTTAAAAATGAAGAGTAAATGAAGTAGAAAGGGGGATCTATGTACAAGATGTGTTAGGGGTAAGATGTTGGATGCGTAAAAAATCTAGAAATTTTAGCAGTAACATGTTTTGTGTATGTTTTTGTCAAAGTTCACTGCGGCTAACTCTCCTTGGTTCGTCGCGGTCAACTTGAAGGATGAAGTTCGAGGCGGCCAACTTTTCTTGGATTACCACAGCGAACTCATAAGTTTTCACGCGAACTTTTCCTCTCTAGAAAAGTTCACAGTGGCGAACTTTCCAATACAGAACATATTTTGGTATTTTAGGCATAACGTTTGGTGTAGTTTTCCAAATGGAGTGATTTTTGATTTGGAATAAACTAGAGCTACAAATTGTACGATGAAAACGAGTTCTAATTTAGTCTATAAGGATTTGAAATTTTGAATGGAATTTAAACAAAGAATGTGGATTAGTATAAAAATAGCCAGAAAATGTTTGAGGTATAACTTTTAGAGTACTGAACCAAATTGAATGATTTTGGTATCATTAGAAACTTAAGACAATAAGGAACACTTTTCTAGAAAGAAGTGTTTTCAAATTTCTTCGTTTACCTGATCAGAATAAGGAGTTAAGATGTTAGTAGTTGATAGACAAAAAGGGGGAAAATTGGAAGGGCAAGTTAAATGAAGGGTATAATTGGAAAACAAGGCAAAATGTGGTCTTGAATAAAAGAGAAAGAAGGGAGTCATGAGAAAAGAAGAAAAGAAGAAGAATAGTAGAGAAAGAAGAAAAAGAGAAGGAAAAAACGTGGAGGAGAAAGAAGGAGAAAGAAGAAGATTTGGGCTAAGCTTAAGGTAAGTATCATCTTTCTTCTTGCTTAGTAGAAAAACAAAAGGGATTTGAGAAAGAGATGAGTTGTGTAGAAAAAAAAGAAGTGAAACCCTAGATGGAATTTTATGGGTTCCTAAACTAGGTTTTTGGTTTTTCTAACCTAGATAGACTATGGGTAGGTCAAGCCTAAGCCCAACTTAGCATTTATTTCATTTTTATGATTTTAGAATCTTTATGAATTTCCATGGGAATGTTGTGTTGAATGAGAACTTGGTTGTTTGAAGGAAACCAAGGACTATCATTCCAAAAGCAAGAGGAAAGGCAAGCTTGACTTAGATTTTGCAAGTAAATAGGTAGGTAATATATTTACGTTTATTGTGTGATGAGCAAATTGTTTGCTTATATGTGTGCATGCTTAATTGTTGAATTTGAACAGTTATGAATGTGAAAAAAATTACGTTATGATGTATTATCATGTCATGCCTTAAAAAATGTATGACATTTTGCATAATCGGAAAAAGAGGGAAAAGCATAAGATGTATGAAAGTATATGCATGAAATGAAATGAGTTGAGCATGACATTCGTTTGTGTTTAAGCGAGAGAGGAACCATTTCGTAGTCACGTGCACATCGACATAAGCCTTCTCCCAGCTGCCACTTATGGCACATTAGATCCGAAAAGTGGACTCGTTTCATTCACGGAGTAAACTTCGGTTTCTCTGTTTTGTTCCATAGAACCCTCGAGCCATTTGCTTGTGCATTGAATTTTTGAATTGTTAAGTATGATGCTTAATTGAGGGTTATGTTTTGATGCTTAAATGTATATATTATGTTTTATATGATAGCATCTTTAATTATGAATCTTTGAGTGAGAATTGTTGATGGCTTAATTGTAAGATTAAAAATGAAATATCGATGTATATTGATAGAAATATATATCTACATATATGCTTGATTGTGTGGCTTGTTGCCAATAGCTATAATATATTAGCCACTGAGCTGTGTAGCTGAATCCAAAATTTTCCCTCCTCAAGTGCAGAAAGAGAAGATTAGAGATCCTTGCAAGGCATTTGGGCAAAACTCCAAGATAGTTAAAGACCTTTGTATTAAGTTAGTAAACATCTTGGATAGCTTTATAGGCATATCAAACATAAGCATCCATTGCATTTTATATTAGCATTGATGTAATTGTTGATATGA
>JAOQML010131136.1:0-17227 GCA_027568935.1 Erythroxylum urbanii | reverse complement strand
GATTTTGAGAGTATTCAAGAAGAGAAAAAGAAAGAGGAAGAGAAGAGCTTCCATTTGAGCCAAACATCTCTTTGTTTTGTGAAGATTCAAGGTAAGCCCATTTTTAATCCTTTGGACTTTTGGAATGGTTTTAGTTCATGAAGCTTAGGAAATATATGGGTTTAAGAATTCTAGAATTAATTTTTAGTGAATATGCTTTTTGGGTTCTCAATTTATATTCCTATTGAATTGGATTTTTGCCAATGTTGAAAGGAATCAAGAGAGGCAAGAATAGCAAAAGGGGGGCGTTTTTAAGCAAGTTCTTAAACAAGGAATCCAAGTGGGTTACATGTTTATAGTTGAGTTAATGAGCCATGATTATTTTTCTAAATCAATAGCACTAAATGATTTCAAGTGCTTTATAAATGTTGCATTTATTACTTCTTAAATGATTTAAGAAATTTCTACATGTTTAGGATATAAATCTTATTGATGATTTATAAAATGATGATGGAAATTGTATTTAAAATGCGTCATGCTTATGGAAATCATGTTTCCGAAATGTGCCTTTTATGCAATATGTTTACAAGTCATGAAATTCATGTTTGTGTGGTTTTGTGGTGGTCTATCATGTTATATCACTTTCATGTTGACCATGTTAAAGACTTCTCTTGCTTACCCGCTAGTGGCATGGAACTCTATCACGGACTCCTTTATGTTTACTAGAGATTTGTAAGAACTCCCTCTTGTTTACCGAAGATTCGCAAGAGCTCCCTTATGTTTGTCGAATCTTCTCAAAAACTCCCTTATGTATATGGACTACCCAAACCATTATGAGTGCTTAAGTTTTTTATGATTTGTTGAAAAGTTTAATAAATACATGACTTATATTGTTTACGAATTGTTTGACAGGCTTGAGAATTTGAGAAATACATATTTTATGGATTCAATGCAATTTACTATAACAAAGAGTATTTTTAATGGTTTTGCTTGTTTCTCTGCTACAAACTTGTTACCTACGAGCTTTTTAGCTTACCCCTCTTTATCACTATCTATAGGTGATGAACAAGAGATTGAGTGATCGAGCGTGAAGGCATCACTCTAAATCTATATATTTTGTATTTAAGTTAGTTTATGAAAACTCAAGGCTTTAGCCGCATTTCAAGTATTACTTATTCATGTATATTTTGCATTTTGGATTATGGGACCAATGATGTATTTGGGTCTTGAAATGCCTATTAAAGCATTGTAAAATTCTTTTTCTTTTGAAGTTAATGAAATATATTTATGTTTGTCTCATGACTTTCCAAGTTTTTGCATTGCATTTTTAAGCATTCAGAGGGTTAAAATCTATTTTCTAACTTCAGGTGAAAACTGTATTAATCTAGGTTATTTTGGACCAAGTTATCTTCTTGGAAGTTGTAGTTTATCCTCTTAGCTTCCCAATGATATAAAGTATGTAATTTTTGGAGATCAGATTTGAATTATATGATTGTTGCAAAGGATATATGTAGGACACTTTATAGCCTTTTTTAACTTGATGTAATAGAAAAAGAGTAATATGGTGTCTTGAAATAAAAAGAATTAGTGTTATACGTTAGAGATGAAATGAAACTGATAAAGGGAGTTGAGTATGTGTAGAAAATTAAGATGAATATGTATAAGTTTGAATATTATGTTTTGGGTTGATGACTAAACATAGATCATGATTTGGCTATAAATGACATTGAGTTGAAATGGAAGTGATAATGAAAGGTAAATGATGAGGAAAATAAGTTAGAAATGATAGATATGCATAAGAGGGGCCATAGCTAACTTGTAGAAGTTAAAAATCTAGAAATTAACTTGTAAATGTCTGTTGGACAGACTTCACATCCGCTGGGCGGACCTTTTCGAGAATTCTAGCGTTCCAACTCAGTTCATGTCCGTTGGGAGGGACATATGTATGCTAAGTGGACATTCTTGGGATAGTTTTATAAATATGCAATTTTTGACCCTTTAGATAGCTAAATCTCTCTTCAGAGTCTTCATAGAAGTTGTAAAACTCAAAGTCTTCTTAGAAACTGCACTTAAATGACCTTAATACGACATCTATAGTTAAAGTTATACTAATCATCCCAAATCATGAACATAGATATTGTGGACTTATCAATGCTTTCCTATGATACTTTTAGGGTTGAATGGAGCTTTAAATGTACTTAGTTTGATGTGAAAATAAAAAATAAAAATGAATGATATGTTAGGAGATGATTGAAGATATAAATATGAGAATGGATTGTTGTCTATCAAGTGTTCAAACATGAAATTTTGGGATGTTATGAGAATGAAGATAAACCTATGTTGGCTAATGAGGTTCTATTAAAAGAACCCTATAGAGTGATGTGGTCACATTTGACTCACGAGTTAGATTTCAGAAATGAGGCCTCACAATGTATGGTATCAGAGCAACTAGGTTTAGGAGTATCCTAGGCATGAAATGGGCCATTTTAAAGAATGAAATGGACATGCATTGATTAAAATGAACAATATGCATTATTTTTGTTTTATTTCACATTATTTGAATTTTTTTACATAAAGCATGGTTTAAGAAGGTTTCATATGCACACATGCAAAGTTTAAACTTGAGATGAAACATAAAATAAAGATTTTAAATGATTTTAAATTGAAGGAGTGAGTATACTACCTCGAAGGAGAACTCGAGCAGCTATGACTCGATCTCGCTCTTACCAAGGAAGTACGGATGAATCTCATATCCCACAAGATGTGGGGACACACTCTGCTCATGATTCTGAGGTACCTAGTATGCAACATGAAGTTCCACCGCCTCCTCCTCCTCCATAGTATCATAAACTCCACAAGTATGGTGCTATAGATTTTAATGGGACTACAAATCCAGAAGAGTCCTATTACAAATGAAGTGATCCGATAAGGAGAAACCAGATTATGCATTGGTAGGAATCAGTGCCCTATAGTTAAGTCATACCTCCAGTATTGTCATGGAAAAATTTTATGGAAGCCTTTTGGAAGAAATATTTCTCAAAAGTCTATGTCTAAGAGAAGGCCAGAGAATTCTTAAATCTCACCTAGAGGGAAATGAGTATGAGTGAACATGAGCTGAAGTTCACCCAACTTTCAAGGTATGCGGCCAATATTTTTGAGAATGAGGAGGATAAGTGCCATAAGTTTAAGGGAGGACTTCATATAGGGATAAAGGAGAAAGTATTGATCCATAATTTTTGTTGCTACCAACTGTTGGTAAATGCTACACTCCAAGCTGAGAAACTGGAGAACATAACGTATGAAGTAAACAGGAAGAGGAACAATCGGGAACAATATTCTTAGAAGGGAATGAGTACCCTCATGCTTGAGAGGAGTATGGGGACTTCCCACACGCAGAGCAATGTGGGAAGTAGTGGCTTTGCTAAGAACAAACAAGCATGAGTAGTTTTAGTGCAAGCCTCAATTGTAGGAGGTAACAGAAGGATGGGGAGTAGTAAGTATACGAACCCCGAGTGCAAGCATTGTCGAAAGTTTCATAGAGGAGAGTGCCTCAAGTTACTTGGAGTATATTTCTGATGTGGGGAGAAGGGACATATGGTCAGGGAATGTACCCAAGTACTAAAGCAAGATAGGTCACAAATGCAAGCCCTAAAAAGAGCTGAAACAATAAGAAACAGGCCAGCCACTGAGGTGGGAAGTTTTGAAGCAGCAAAGAAGGTTATTCCTCTAGGAAGGCCAAGGGATCAAATACAAACAATGGTGTTTGCTATGGCTAGAGATGAAGCTACAGTAGCACCTGAAGCTGTCACGGGTATGGCTCGGTTATTGATTTAGAAGTATATTTACTGATTGATTCTAACTCCACACATTCTTTTATTTCTACAAGCATGAGATTACATGGTGTTAAATTGGTGCCATTGGATAGTCCATTGATTGTTAGTACTCCTATAGAGAGGAATGTGCTAATAAGTCAAGCATATAGAGATTATGAACTCTTTATTAATAGTGGTAGACTAGTAGTGGACTTAATGCCTTCAGATTTAAAGGGCCTAAATGTTATACTTGGAATGGATACCTTGGAGAAATATCATGCAAAGTTAGACTGTAGCCTCAAAAAGGTAGAATTTGATCTTGGCAAGGGTAAGAAGGTGACTTTTAAGGGAGACAAAAAAACACCATCACCAAGAATTATTTTAGCTTTGCTAGCTGACAGGATGGTAAGAAAAGGGTGTGAAGCCTTCTTGTTACACATTATGGACATTGAGGTGAACAAAGGAAAGTTAGAAGATTTTCTAGCTGTGAGGGAATTTCCAGACGTGTTTCTGGAAGATTACCTAGTTTGCCACCAATAAAGGAAATCAAATTCACCATCGATCTGATTCTAAGTATCGCACTTATTTCCATACCACCATATAGAATGGCTCCAGCTAAGCTGAAGGAGCTTCAGGAATAGTAAGGAGAACTATTAAAGAAGGGGTATATAAGGCCAAATTCATCAATATGGGTAGAGTCAGTTTTGTTTGTTAAAAAGAAGGATGGAACATGATATATGTGTATTGACTACCGGAGGCTTAACAAGGTGACCATTAAGGACAAGTATCCTTTGCCACAAATTGATGATATGTTGGACTAGCTGCAAGGAGCAGAGTTCTTCTCCAAAATTGGTCTCAAGTTAAGCTATCATTAGCTCAAAATCAAGGACACTGATGTACATAAGATAGCCATGTTATGGGCATTATGAGTTCCTAGTTATGCCATTTTGATTGACCAATGCTCCAGCTGCATTCATGGATCTTATAAATAGGGTATTCAAGGAATATCTGGGCAAATTTATCATAGTATTTATAGATGGCATTTTGGTTTATTCCAAGAGTGAAGAGGAACATAAGGAATATGTCAGGATAGTATTGCAAACATTAAGGGAGAAGGAGCTTTATGCCAAATTCAGCAAGTGTGAATTTTGGCTTCATAAAGTAGTATTCTTTGGACACCTAATTTTAAAGGATGGGGTATATATCGATCTTAAGAAATTGAAGCAGTAGTGAAATGACAAGCACCAAAGGCAGTGACAGAAGTGAGAAGCCTTTTAGGTCTAGTAGGATATTATAGGAGATTTGTTGAAGGATTCTCTATGATACCTACTCTAATGACCAAGTTATTAAGGAAAAATTAGAAGTTTATCTAGAGTGATGAATATCAAAAGAGCTTTAAAGAGCTTAAGCACAGATTGACAAGTGCTCCAATTCTGAGCTTGCCTATGGGAGATGAGGGCTATATAGTTTATAGTGATACTTCAAGAAATGGTTTAGGTTGTGTGTTGATGTAAGGAGACAAGGTAATAGTTTATGCCTCGTGGTAACTAAAGCCTTATGAATTGAATTACCTAACTCATGATTTAGAATTAGCAGCAATAATTTTTTCCTTGAAAACTTAGAGACATTATTTGTATAGAGTTCAGACGAGGATTTTATAGATCATAAAAGTCTTAAGTACCTATTGAGCTAGAAAGAGTTGAATTTGAGACAGTGAAGGTGGTTAGAGTTGCTTAAGGATTATGACTTGTTCATTGAATACCATCCAGGCAAGGTAAATATAGTGGTCGATGCCTTGAGTAGACAATCCTCCAAAGCCTATATTCAGGTAATTTATCTATCATTGTTGGAGGAGATGTCTAAGCTTAGAATAAGATTGAAATAGAAGGAACCTGATTGCATTATTGCTAATTTCAGAGTGAGACCAATACTTAGAGAGAAAGTTAAGGAGTTACAAGAACAAGATGCATACTTGAACAAGTTTCGAGAAGAAATTAAGAATGGTAAGAAATCTGAAGTGGAAGTGAGAGATGATGGACTTATATTTGTAAGCAATAAACTTTATATTCCAAATGCCAAGGAGGTAAAGGATGAGATACTCGATGAGGCACACAATGCACCTTATGACATGCAACCAAGTAGCACCAGGATGTATAGAGATTTGAAAGAACATTTCTAGTGGAAAAGCATAAAGAAGGATGTAGCAAAATATGCAAGCAAGTGTATAGTGTGTCAGCAAGTAAAGGCTGAACACCAGGCACCTTCAGGCAAGTTAAGGCCATTGCCTATTCCTAAGTGGAAGTGGAAAAAGATAACCATGGATTTTTTTATGGGTTTGCCTAAGACCAATAGGAAACATGATGCCATAAGGGTTATTATTGACCGTCTAAAGAAGTCAGCCCATTTTCTAGCAATTAAATAGACTGATTCTCTACATTTGCTAGAAAAGAAGTATATTGATGAGATAGTGAGACTACATGGGATTCCAGATGCTATAGTTTCTGACAGAGATTCCATCTAGGGACCAGTTAAATTTTAACACTGCTTTCCATCCCCAAACAGATGGTCAAATTGAGAGAACTATTCGAACCCTTGATGGAATGCTCAGGGCATATGTGATGGATTTAAATGGTCCTTGGGACAGGTGCTTATTGTTGGTCAACTTTGCTTACAACAATTCGTACCACTTGGGCATTCAAATGGCTCTTTATGAAGCACTATATGGAAAAAGATGTGGAACTCCTATATGCTGGAATGAAGAAGGAGAAATGAAATTAATAAGACCAGAGTTACTCCAGATGACGGTTGACAAGGTCAATCTAATTAAGTAAAGGCTCAATACAGCTCAAGATAGAATGAAGAACTACATTGATGCACACCGAAAGGAAATAGAGTACGAAGTTGGTGAGAAAGTCTTTCTTAAGACATCTGCCTAGAAAGGAGTCATGAGGTTTGGCAAAAAGGACAAATTAAGTCCAAGATACGTTGTCCCTTACAAGATTGTTGAAAGGATTGGACCATTGGCCAATAGAATGGCACTGCTACCAGAATTGTCATAGATACATGATGTCTTTCTTGTTTCCATATTAAGGAGGTATAGATTAGTTCCCTCCCACACCATTCAGACCACTAAGGTTCAGTTGAGAGATGATCTAGCTTATAAGGAGACTCTAATGGAGATTCTAGACATTAAGGAAAAGGTCCTCAGGAATAAGACAATTCAACTAGTTAAAGTCCTATGCAAACACCATTCTAAGAAAGAGGCCACGTGGGAGTCCTTGGAGGCTATGAAGGAGAAGTATCCACACCTCTTCAATAACTCAGGTAAGAATTTCGAGGACAAAATTCTTTTAAGAGGGGGAGAAATGTTGGCCCCTGAATTTTTTTAAGGATGATTTAAATAAATTATGAGGTCATGATAAAATTATTATTAGAGTTTAATTATTTATTACAGTGTTAGTATCTTTTTATTACACTAGTTAGTGAAATTAAAGCAATAGGAATGTATTGAGGGCAATTTTGGCATGCCACTTAAGATTAAAGGAATGGTAGGTTGACTTTTAGCACTCATTAAGGGTAGAATTGGAAGAGGAAAAAGTATGTCTTGTACACTAAATGAACAAAAACATTAATTGAAGGGAGAGAACAAGTGAAATACGTGAAAGAGAGAAAAGGGGGAGAAAGTTTCAGCAATTAGAGAGAAAAAGTGTAACATCCCATCACCAATGGGAAGGGTAAAAGGAAGAAGCAAGTTAGGGTTTCATCTTTTCTTAGCTTTGAAGAGTGATTTTAAGGGTATTCAAGAAGAGAAAAAGAAAGAGGAAGAGAAGAGCATCCATTTGAGCCAAACATCTCTTTGTTTGGTGAAGATTCATGGTAATCCTATTTTTAATCCTTTAGATTTTTAAAAGGATTTTGGTTCATGAAGCTTAGGAAATAAGTATTCTAGAATTAATTTTTAGTGAATATGCTTTTCGGTTTCTCAATTTATATTCCTATTGAATTGAATTTTCACTGATGTTAAAGGGAATCAAGAGAGGCAAGAGGAGCAAGAGGATGGGCATTTTTAAGCAAGTTTTTAAGTAAGGAATCTAGGTGGGTTACATATTTATAGTAAGTTAATGAGCTATGAGTATTTTTCTAAATCAATAGAGTTAAATGATTTCAAGTGCTTTATAAATGTTACATTTATTGCTTTTAAATGATTTAAGAATTTGCTAAATATTTGGGAGAATCTTGTTGATGATGGAAATTGCTTTTGAAATATGTCATACCTATGGAAATCATGTTTCCGAAGTGTGTTTTTTGTGCAATATGTTTACAAGTCATGAAATTCATGTTTGGGTGGTTTTATGATGCTCCACTATGTTATGTCACATGCACGTTGACCATGTTAAAGGTTTCCCTCGCCTGCTCGCTAGTGGCATAGAGCTCCATCACGATCTCCCTCATATTTGCTGGATATTCGTAAGAACTGCCTTATATTTATTGGAGATTCGCAAGAAATCCCTCATATTTATCGGGGCTTTGTAAGAACTCCCTTGTGCATATATGCTACCTAAACCATTATGAGTGCTTAAGTTATTTATGATTTGTTGACAAGTTTGATGAATACATGACTTATGATATTTATGAATTGTTTGACAAGCATGAAGATTTGAGAAATACGTGTTTTATGGATTCAATGCAATTTACTATGTCAATGAGTATTTTTAATGGTTTTTCTTATTTCTCCGCTGTAAACTTGTTACCTACGAGCTTTTTAGCTAACCCCCCTTCATCCCTATCACTAGGTGACAAGCAAGAGATTAAGTGATTGAGTGTCAAGGCATCACTCCAAATCTGTATATTTTGTATTTAAGATAGTTTATGAAAACTGAAGGCTTTAGCTGCATTTCAAGTATTACTCATTAATGTATATTTTGGATTATGAGACTAATGATTTATCTAGGTCTTGAAATGCCCATTAAAGCTTTATAAAACTCTTTTCTTTTGAAGTTAATGAAATATAATTATGTTTTTCTCAAGACTATCTAAGTTTTCACATTGCATTTTCAAGCATTCATAGGCTTAAAATCTATGTTCTGACTTCAAGGGAAAAACTGCATTAGTCCAGGATTTTTTGGACAAGTTGTCTTCTTGGAAGTTGTAGTTTATCCTCTTAACTTTCCAATGATATTAAGTATGTAATTTTCAGAGATCGGATTGAAGGATATGATTGTTACAAGTTAGTGATGATGCACATGGAGTATGCAGGACACTTTATAGCCTTTTCTAACTTGGTCTATTAGAAAAAGAGTAATTTGGTGTCTTGAAATGGGATAATTAGTGTGATAAGTTAGAGATGAAATGAAGGTGATAAGGGGAGTTGAACATTTGCAGGAATTTATATTAAATGTGTATAAGTTTGAATGTTATGTTTTTGGGTTGATGACCAAACATAGATCATGATATGGTCGTAAATGACAATGAGTTGAAATGGAAATGATAATGAAGGTTAAATGATTAGAAAAATAAGTTACAAATAATAGACATGCATAAGAGGGGTCAAAGGTAACTTGTAGGAGTTAAAAATTTAGAAATTAACTCGTAAATGATTGTTGGGCAGACTTAACATCCTCTGGGCAAACCTTCTCAGGAATTCCAATGTTTTAACTCGGTTCATGTTCGTTTGGAGGGACATATGTCCTTTAAGCGGACATTCTCGGGATAATTTATAAATATGGAAATTTTGACCCTCTAGATGGCCAAATCTCTATTTTGGGTCATGGAAGTTGTAGAACTCAAAGTCTTCTTGGAAACCATGCTTGAATGACCTTAATCCAACATCTATAGTGAAAATTATGCCAATCATCCCAAATCATGTTCATATATATTGTGGACTTATTGATGCTTTCCTATCATACTTTTAGGATTTAATTGAGCTTTAAATGTACTTAGTTTTATGTGAAAATAAGAGATTAAAATGAGTGATATGTTAGGGTGACAATTGAAGATATAAATATGAGAATGGATTATTGTATATCAAGTGTTCAAATATGAAATTTTGTGACGTTATGAGAATGAAGATGAACCTATGTTGGCTAATGAGGTTCTATTAAAAGAACCTTAAAGAGTGATGAGTTCACATTTGACTCAAGAGTTAGATTTCGAAAACGGGGCCTAACAGTAAGCCTAACATTTAATTGTAGGCTCAAACCCAATTTATTTAACTCTTAATTAAATTGATTTGGTCTTAATGGCCTGAATCCAATTCGTCCATTTGTCTCCAAACTGTCTCATTTTTTTTTTGATAACCTCCGTTTACTTTTCTTACTTTCGCTGATATCCTTCCTAAAAGCCAAATGGGGAATCTAATTGGACTTAAATAATTCAAGGTTTAATAAGCTTGAAATTAAATTAGTCTCATTAGAATTAATTCCTATTTGTTAACTAAATGTCATTCCATTAAAGCCAATTTGTTGAACTCTTGAATTACTTAAAATTATGAGAAAACATGTTTCAAATTATTAATCTGATGTCCAATTGCAAACTCTATTATGAACCATATTATAGCCATTTGCACAATAAAGGATAAAATTATCATTTTGCCCTTATGTTGGTTTTTTCTTTTAGATCTCCCGTTTCACTCTACATGGTGATTAACACACAAGATATAATCTTAGATTTAAGACTTGATGGGTAGCTAGTCCATCAAACCACTGGTGCCAGTTTAATCACCAATCTTTGTAAAACATCTAGAAGTGGTGATATCACTATAAACTCTTTATTTGAGTGAATGTTCCCTGATGCATGTTTCACTTAATCATTCTAACATGTGGACACTAGATTGATACCCTGTAAAAATTGATTCTGATCATATCAAAAATTATAATGAAACATATATGAGTTCACCACTCATCAAGACTATGGTTCGTAATAAATAAATGCCAAGGTGTATGTTTCAATATTAAAGTAACGACCTACTTTATTCTTTAAAAACATATGCGATTCCAGATTCATTTAATAATGTCATTACTGATAGTCAACTACTATTATGATTTGAAACTCATCATTCTCTTAAAGTAACTCCTTTACGTACACAGAGGTAAATCGTAACTCTACAGTCTAAACCATAATTAAGTGACCAACTTGATTATTTGACTGTTAATCAATTAATTTAGATTCTAATAATATACATGTTTCCCATACATCTCCATGTATATATATTTTTTACTTATGAAAGAACCTTGGTACTTTAGTTATATTATGCTCATACAAATAAAGCCAAACTCTTTTGTTTTATTAACAATAAATATTTTCATTACAATATTATAACTGGAAGAAAGTTAAGGTACATGTAAATACACTTGCTTTTCAAGGCACTATATTTAGTTAACCCTAATAGTTTTCTCACTGAAGGTGTATAACGACCATGCCAATAGGTTGTTTTGCTCACCAAAGATATTCTAACGTATTGTTTTCCTCACCGAAGGTGCCCAACAATCATGCCAATGGGCTCTTTCACATACCGAAAGCACCTAACAATAATGCCAATGGGAAGTTTTCTCACAGAAGGTGCTTAGCGATCATGCCAATGGGCTCTTTTTCTCACTGAAGAAGTATAATGAGATTGCCAACAAGCTCTTTTCTCCCTAATTGTCACTAATTGTGCTAAACAATAATGCCAGTGGGGTTTTCTCTCATCGAAGGTGCCCAGCAAAGTTGTTTTCTTGTCGAAGCTGTCCAGTGACCATGCCAATAGGCTATTTTCTTACTGAATAGGCCCAGTGGTTTTGTCAACAGGCTGTTTTGCCCATTGAAGGTCCCCAATGACCATGCCAATAGACTGTTTTGCCCATCGAAGGTGTGCAAACAGACTATTTTCTCTCTGAAGGGGCCCAGCGACTGTGGCAACATGTTGTTTTCTCGCAGAAGGTTCCCAACAACTACACCAACTAGTTGTTTTGCTCAGCGATGGTGCATAATGACCATGCCAATGGGTTGATTTGCCATTAACAGGCATGTTAAATAGCTGTTTTTATGGAAGGTGCCTAGCGACCATGCCAATGAGCTCTTTTGCCCTTTGAAGGAGCCCAACGATAATGTAAATAGATTATTTTCTCACCTAAAGTGCCCTGTGACCGTGTCAGCATATTGTTTTGTCACTGAAGGTGCCAAATGATCATGCAAAGAGTTTCTTTCTCACCAAATATATAGAGTGACTATGTGAATGTGTTGTTTTGCCCACCACAAGTGTGCCAATGGGTTGTTTTTCCTACCAAAGATGCCTAGAAACCATGTCAACAGTTTATTTTGCCCACCATAGGTGTGCAAACGAGTTGTTTTGCTCACCAAAGGTGCCTAACGACCTTGTTAATTGGTTGTTAGGCCCAAAAAAGATGTGTGAATGCGTTGTTTTCTCACTAAAGGTGCCTAACGACTATGTCAATAGACTCTTTTGCCCACTGAAGCTACACAACAATAATGCCGAAGGGCTCTTTTCTCACTGAAGGTGCCCAGCGACTGCGCAACTGGGTTGTTTTCTCACTAAAGCTGCCTAATGATCATGCCAACGAGCTATTTTGCCCATCATAGATGTGCCAAAGAGCTATTTAACTTCTAAAGACGCCTGACAGTAGTTCCTATTGTGCTATTTTTTCAGCTAATGTGCCTAGCAATTTTTTCAATAGGTTGTTTTGCTCACCGAAGGTGACTAGCGACTATGGCAACGAGTTATTTTCACATAGAAGCTACCCAACAACCGTGCCTTTAGGTTATTTTCACACCGAACTTGCCCAACAATTTTGTCAACAGATTGTTTTGCTCATTGAAGGTGCCAAGTGTGCATACCAATGGGTTGTTTTACTCACCAATGGTGTGCTGATGGGCTCTTCTGCTACTCAAGATGCCTAGCGCCATAGGTGTGCCAATGGGATATTTTTTCATTAAAGGCACCTAACGACCATGCCAATTGGTTCTTTTGCCCACCAAAGTTGTGCTAATGGGTTGTTTTCGCATCAACGGTGTCCAACAACCGTGTCAATGGGCTATTTTCTCACAAAATGTGCCTAGTGACTCTGTCAATGGGTTGTTTTGCTCAGGCTTTTTTCTTACCAAAAGTGCCCAGCGATTGTGGTAATGAGTTGTTTTCTCACTGAATGTGCACAATGACAATGCCAACAGGCTTGTTTCTAACCAAAGGTGCCTAACGATATTGCCAATGGTTTATTTTTTTACCGAAGGTGTCCAGTGATCAAGCCAGTAGGCTATTTTCTTATTGAATCGGCCCAACGACTATGTCAATAAGTTGTTTTGCTCATCGAAGGTGCCCAGCAGCCATGCCAATAGACTGTTTTACCTACCAAAGTGTTAGGTTTATGTAAATATAATGCCCTGGAAAGCAAGTGTATTTACATATAACCTAATTTTCTTCGAGTTACAATATTGTAATGAAAATATTTATTTTGAACAAAACAAAAAAGTTTGGTTTTAATTGTCTGAGAATTATATAACTAGTCTTAAGGTACCAAGATTCTTTTATAAGTAATATATATATACATGGAGATGTATGGAAAACATGTATATTATTAGAATCTAAATTAATTGATTCACAATAGAATAATCAAGTTGGTTGCTTGATTATGGTTTAGACTGTAGTGTTATGATTCACCTCCACATAAGTAAAGGTGTTTACTTCAAGGAAATGAGGAGTTTTAAATCATGATAATAATTGACTATCGGTAATGACATTATTAAATGAATCTGGAATCGTGTATATTTTTTAAAGAATAAACTAGGCTATTACTTTAATTTTGAAACATACACTTAAGCATTCGTTTGTTATGAACCATAATCTTGATGAGTGATAAACCTAACATTTTTACAGGGCTAATCCAGTGTCTGCATGTTGGAGTTATTAATTGAAACTTGCATCAGGGAACATTCACTCAAATAAAGAGTTTACAGTGATATCATCACTTCTAGATGTTTTATAGAGATTGGTGTTTAAACTGGCGCCAGTAGTTTGATGGACTAGCTACCCATTAAGTCTTAACAATAAGATTAGATCTTGTGTGTTAATCACCGTGTAGAATGAAATGGGAAATCTAGAAGGCAAAACCATTATAAGGGCAAAAGTGTAATTTTGTCTTTTATCGTGCAGACGATCATAATATCATTCATGATAGAGTTTACAATTGGACATCCCTTTCTCACAATTTTATGTAATTCAAGAGTTCAGTCAAGTGTCGTTAGTGGAACAATATTTGGTTAATGAGTCAAAATTAATTCTAATGAGAATTAAATTAATTTCGGGCTTATTAAAGCTTGAATTATTTAAGTCTAATTAGATTCCCCATTTGGCTTCTGAGAAGGTTATCAAGGAAATTAAGAAAAATAAATGGAGGTTATCGAAAAGAAAATGAGACAGTTTGGAGAGAAATGGACGAATTGGATTTGAGCCAATATGACCAAAACAATTTAATTAAGAGTTAATTAAATTAGGTTTAAGCTTATAATTAAATGTTGGGCTTACAATAATTAATTCTTAATTATAAACCCAACAAAATATTTAATATTGGTCTAGATTTTGATTTAATTAATTAAATTAAATTTTAAAAAAATTAATAATGAGTAAAACCGAATCCTATCAAGATGTAGGATTCGGTAGGATTCGATTATGCCTATTATTAAGGAATGTTTTGTTGGCTGGTTTTTAAGAACCTTAAGTCAAAACATTTGGTTATGCTTGTTATTAAAGAATGCATGTATTGTAGTGGAAGAGACACACACATTGTCATTAATTAATGAATAACAGGTGGGACTCTTTTGCATTCTTGATTAAAGAATGAAAGAGTACGTTGTTATGCATTTCATTCAATGGTGTTGGTGGCTAGTTCTTAAAGAACCTTAAACATGAACAGCTTAAATGATGATAACGTCCATGTGTGGAAAGAATGTATTAGTTTTGCTGTCCATTATCATTAAAGAATGAATGAGTGGGTTGGTAATGCACTTCATCATTCAATGGTTTTGATAGATGGTTTTTAGTATGTAAATATGCATGGCTTTTAAACATCTCACATGAATACGTTTTGATTGAAGAAAACATCCAAATGTTGGGCACATGTTCATTTACATTCAAGTGTTAGACACATGAATGTATATGCAGCCACGCAAATTAACATTTTCAGAAGCTCTCCATTTGTCTCTTCATTCCTTAAAAAAAAATCATCCAAGAGTTAGTGATTTCATTTTTTGTACATTTCATTTTTAGCTTTGAAAAAAATGCAAATGTAAGAAGTGGTCTTTCCCAAGCTCTCAACACATTCAACTATAGAAAAAGAGAGGCTCAATTTTCTTTTGATTCTTTTTTCAAATAACCAAAAATAGTAAAAGGTTTCCTATCCAATTTTTCTTTTCCTTTTGCACCAAAGGATCTTAATAACCAAGTTGTCTAAGGGGAACAAGTGGTAGATCAGAATTGTTGAGGACACATTAGTGAGGAGTCAAAGTTATAGCGAGGAGTCAATAATATCTCGATCTTGTTCTTATTATATTTATTTTCCTTATACCGTATCATGTATGGATTAAAGCATATTGATTTGGTGTTTACGCTTCAGCTATATTTTGATTTTGGAAAAAATTTTGACATCTACTATTTAGCCAAACCAAGCAAGTTCTTATTTGCTATCCAATAACTGGTATTAGAGACAGTTTTATTATGCATGATTCCGTTCCTATATGTGGCATGGGTTGGCAATTATATTACATTATATATGCTGCAATTTTTTATGTGATAAAATTATATGTTGTGCATGTTTTGGATTGCTTTTTTGGTTGTCCATAGACAACCAATTTACTTGTAAGTTTTCTTCGATTGGTTTGTAACAAGAAGGGTAGCCTGTCATCGTCATGTTTACTCCTTGACTTATTTTTTCTGTTTTCATTATTTTTGTAATGTACAACTTTTGTAATTTTGAAGACAGAGCCGTCGTGGGTCGAAGAAAAGTGGGTAAATGTTTTTGGGTTTTATTTTGTGTTAATGGCAGTTTTTATGTTGATTAAATTTTATTAATTCTATGTTTTTTCAAGTGCTGGAATTTTTGTTTGACTATTTAAAAATCAGTTTTTTTTTTAAATTCCATGAACTCATTTTTACTGAATGGGCCGAGACGTATGAGCGAAGTGTTCGAAGCAAAAGATCCATGTCCAAGAAGAATTTTTAGGCTTAAAGCATGAAGTAACTATTTGATTCATAAGACAAATGGATGCAAATAATATGTGATATTATGTGAATATATGTCACTTAGAAAAAATACCAACCTTAGGTTTTGCCAGGCATTCATTATGCATAAGATATATAATGAAACAATATAGGATGGTTAATAAATTGCATCTACTCATCGGTAGCTAATGTGACCTCCCATTGAGGCATGGTTTACAAGTACCTTTAGTGGATGAATCAAATGGTTGCGCACTCGACATGGTTTTTCAATAACCTGCCCACCTTAGCTTTTTTGATAAATGCATGGACCAAATTATGGCACTTCTTAAAGAGTTAGGTATGAGGATGCTTGGTAGCTTTTTAAGTGAGAGGGTTCTAGGTTGTCTTTTAATGGATAAGATGGCCCACTATCACTTAGTTCGTTATAGCTAAAAAAAATAAATGTGGTATAATGATTTATTTTTTAAAAGTTTTATTAAATTTATCATCATACATGTATCAACATGCATACATGCATCATGATTTTATACAAAGTTCCAATATTTTTTGTTAAGTTAAGAGGACTTTATGATGACTAATTTTTATGAAAATCAAATAACAATAATCTTAGAAACAAAAGAATGTCTTTGACAAGTGTGTTGAGTGTGCAGACGCAAAGTCTATGCAGACGCAGACGCAGACGCAGACGTAGATACAGATGCAGACGCAGACGTAGACGCAGACGCAAAGTCTATACAAACGTAGACACAGACGTAGACATAAAGTCTATACAGACACAGACGTAGATGCAGACGCAAATGCAAACGCAAACACAAAATAGAAGCAAAGAAGACATAGACGATACCACGAAGGTACACTAGCATGTTAGACAGTTATTTAGTCAGAGTTAGTTATAGAACTTAACTAAATGATGATTACCTAGAAGCAGTTATCAAGAATCAAGAAGCCGTTATCAAGAACAAATAAGCAGTTAGAGATGAAAACTATAAATATTAGTTGCAGTCGAAGATGTAAAAACTAATGATGAGAGACAGAGAAAAACTGAGACAAGTTAGAAAGCTAGGTAATTTGAGAGAAAAGTCTTACTGTGCTTACTTAGAATATAGCTAACATTATTGTAACAAAAGCTTACAATCTTTTTCTAGTGAGATAAAGAAAAGGCTGATAGCCTGGAGAGGCTAAGATAGTGAAAGAATACTTTATAAGAGACCTGAAGAGGCTCTGGAAG
>JAOQML010131084.1:0-17244 GCA_027568935.1 Erythroxylum urbanii | reverse complement strand
TGGCCTATGAGCGGTTAAAGCCTTCCTCACATCCCTATTTTGGCATAGAAGCTCATCATTTTTTTCCTCTTTTCTTTTTATGATCAAATGCTCCTCACTCATTCTCTCTTTTTCGCTTTTTCTCTCTTCTTCTTTTTTGTCATTTTTCTCTTTACTTTGTTTTCTTTTTCTTTTTGTCTTTCTTTGAACAATCTCTCTATGAGACTTCTCAAGTTGCAATTGATCTTCAAAGATCTGCTTAGGAGTCAAAGGAAGAGGAGTATACCTTTTGCTTTCTTTCTCCACCATGTGCCTATTTAGATACCCATCATGGCTCACTCTCCTATCCCATTGCTATGGTTTACCTAACAATAAGCGACCAGCTTGCATAGGAACAACATGACAAGCGACCTCATTATGGTACCTTCCAATAGCAAACAAAACCCTCATTTATTTAGTAACCTTCACTTCTCACTATTGTTAAGCCATTGTAATTTATAAAGTCTTGGATGTTTAGTAGTTTTTAACCTCAACTTATCCACAAATAAAGTACTAAGCCATATTCACACAACTACTACCATCAGTGAAACTACACACTTTCCTCGACTCTTTTTGTTCCTTGTACAAGGCTTTACAATCTTTGGTATAATTCCCTATATATTTGGTACTTAATATGCTTTAAGTGTGTTTCTAGGTTATAATTGCGTGTATGGACTCAAAGGAGAAGAAACTGGACGAAAATACGGCTGAACTAGGAAAAAGAACAATCTAAAAGAAATGCACTACCGTGCACTTTTGCACGCGCATGCACTTCCGAGATATCTGACATATTTTGATTATGCACGTTCGTGCATATAACCATACATAACCAAAAAACTTAGAATTTAATATAAAAGTGACATTTTGTGGGCAAAAGTAGGGAGGAGACTTTTGGGAGGTGATTTCTAAAAGTGTAGTCATTCTCTAGGTGTGATTTTGGTCCAGAGAAGTGGGAAACATGAAGATTTCATCGAAATGTCCATCAAAATACAAGATTGGGCCTCTACATCGCGAGAAAAGTCGATAGAAGACATTCAGGGAGATTTAGAATTATGAGCCTATTTTTCTATATATTTTCTTTCAATGTATGTTTGATTTCATATTTGATTATGTGTAACTAAACGTCCAGTTAATATTTAGGTTAGATGAACCTTATGTTAATACTTTGACATGATTTAGTTCTTTTATTAATGTGATTGGTTGTTTGATATATTGTGATCTAATTACGTGTCTTATTTATGTTCTAATAACCTAAGATATTAGGTCATAAACTGATTTCATACATAGATATTGAGAAATCTTAGTGTGAATAGATCTACCATGATTAGAAGGAATTGTTTGCAACCTTAGAGATAGGATGACATAAATTCTCCTGATTATGGTCAAACCTAATAGAGGGACTCATAAATCGGTAACGCAATCCTATAATATTTAACCTGAGTAATTCGGTTAGAGACTTTAGGATTAGTTATTAGTAGACTCAAGGTTAGCTATTAGCATACCATAGAAGTCTCCACGATCCAATACATCAACAAAATAATTGTATGATAAAAGATCAATCTGTTAAGGTTTTATGGGGATTCGAGCCTAGATACTAATTTTTGATAACCATATTTTTTTAGCTGAATTCCACTATCTCTATGTTCATTATTGTTTCTTATGTTATTTTATCTTTTTAGTTTTAGTTTATTTTCATTAAAAATATAAAATCAATCCTCAGGCTAGATAATAGGGGAAGGGTAATTACTAGTATTCATAATCTTCATAAGATTGACCTGTACTTGTAGGTGTTTGCTATAGCTACGCCGTGTACATACAGTTATTTAATATTGAATATTAAGCTTTACATCAATCAACCTTCATTTTAGCCCAAGTTTGGATGGGTCTTTCAACATTTCTCCCCCTAATTACAAGAAGTTGATCCCACCAGACAAATACATATTCTCTAAACTCCACTACTATAAGTTTAATATTCTTTACAGTAAGCGTTTGATAGATGTTCTACTTCTACTAGTTTGATTCAATTCTCAACCTGTCAATTCACCTAACTCTCGTTAGCCCAATTGATTATTTTTACCTAGCTCACCCTCTTAGTTTATCGCCAAGTTATTAAGAGTAGAATTGAAATCACAATTAAATTAATAAAACACAATCAATAAATTTTCATTAATCTTAAAAATCAAGATCCCAAGGTGAGTTTAAACAATAACTCAACATTCAACATAAACGAATCTCAACACCTATTTCAATCCTATAGATGAATAAAACAGAAATAAATGAAAAATACGTCGGGAATGGAGTCTGGGAGATGGTGACAGTGGGAAACCACCTGTTCCGAGAATTATGTCACGTTTAAGTCGTCTCCATGTTTCTCTTCCTTTATCTCCTTCCTCAATCTCTTGATTTCTCTCTAGGTTTTCTCTCAGAATTGGCTGAATCAAACTCTCTTACATGACTCTCTAGGCTCTCCAAAGACTACCAAATCTGATTTATAGTGTTCTATTTATACTTTTGAGGCTCTAGGTCAAAGTTGGGGTCGAAATGGTCCAAGAAATCTTACGAAACTTGAGTTTTTTGTCAGTCTGATGCAAGGCACGATCGTGACCATATGCACAACCGTGGCCTGAATATAGGCTGTCTATCATGACCGTGCCCTCATGTGTACAATCGTGACCTGACTGTTCTGGCTCGTCCTTGTCTGTCACGATCGTGGCATATGCTTTTGGCCTGAAAGCTACTCGAATCTTCTCCGTTCTTCACCGTTTACCCTGAAACACTAACAAACCCATCAACGTACCTCAAAAATATAACAATTAAGCTCAGAGACTTATATTAACCCATAAAAACACTCAAACACTCAAACTAATATAATTAAAACCTAAATGCATACTCAACACTCAAATTCACACTAAATACATAACAAATAAAACTCTAAAACATTATGCAATTGACAACTATAAACATCCCCACACTTAAATGTTTGCTTGTAGTGCAAACAAAACAACAACACACAACAAATACAAAACATTCAATGCAATAATGAGGCAATGGCTTTGATCTTCGTGAAATGAATATAATCTTGAGCATAATCATTCAGTTATGTCAAATCATTAACAAGCAAAATATGCATCTAGGGGCTTTGAACTAAATATACAACTTAATCTAGACCTAAGTGTTAACTTATTTACCCTATTCAATTGTATACACACATTAATAATTTTTCGGTCCTCGGACTTTGTAACTATTCCTAAGTACATTTTCATGAAAATTCAAGCTTATTACAAGTCCGGTAAGGGTTTTATTTAGAAAACACACTTTTTTATTATTTAAACCCAGAATTCATCTTTTACTCAGAGGCAAACATTTGTGATGAATATCGATCCGATTACTCAACTAAGTCCTTTCACTAAACAGCTTGGTTGAAACGTCATTATAGCATTTTTACGCGAAGGCACATAGTTATGATGCGTGTCGATCTGGTTACTCAGCTATTATCACGTTTTCAACTAGCTACTTGCTCTATTCATATCCCAAAGGTCAGTGGAATAGCAAATTGCCTACCTTGTTGCTTTTAGCTATTCATTTTCATGAAAAATACTAGTTAAGCTACTTAAGTTAAAAGACCTCAAATTATGAATGAATGTGCAATCTAGAGGGTGTTAAATTTATGCTAAGTCCTAATTAGGCTGTATATTTATCCAAAGGCCCCCTAGTTCACTAATTTCGCAGGCTAATAATTGTTTACAACCTAATAGACCATGTCCAAAATTAAATGAATTTCACTTAATCTAAGTCATTGACACATGGACACACTTCACATAATGTAACCTAATAAATATCATATAGTATGCAAAATCACATTCACAGCAAAACACACAATCCCTCCCCATACTTGAACAATATATTGTCCTCAATGTGAGAAGAAAGCACACACAAACACATGAATGAAGGGTAAAGACAAAAAAATTGAAGTAACAACGAATAGACAGACTTAACAATAAAATAAAATAAAATAAAAAATAAAAAAATAAAAATAAAAAATAAAAACAAAAACAGAAAAAAATAGAATTGAAGACTAATTTGGAAAAAAAAAAGGGTTAGGTAGAAATCCTAAGGAGATGGAGGTGGTGACGGTGTCGAAGGTAAGAGTTCACATGTCTCGCTCACATTTTATTGAAAGTAAATATAACTATCCCTAACTTTTTCAAAAAAAATCTAAATTTGCGGGTTTATGGTCCTTAGCTTAACCTTTCATCTAGGAAGGCATTTTCAATTATTCAGAGACAAGGAAATCACTTCTTTATCTTTGAAATTGCTCCTCCAAGATATAGCTTACATCGATGTCCATTGACCATCGACGACCTTAAAAGTCTCCTTGTTAGCATTTTCCAATTTGAGAGATCTATGATCAAAAACTTGAATGACTGTAAATGATCCACTCCATCTAGACTTCAACTTTACTAGAAATAACCTCAATCAGGAATTATATAGTAAAACTGTGTCTCCTACTTTGAATTCCTTTTTCTTGAGATGAGCATCATGCCATTTCTTAACCTTTTCCTTGTAAACTTTGGCGTTCCCATAAGCATTAAAATGAAATTCTTCAAGCTCGTCTAGTTGTAGAAGTCTCTTTTCACTAGCTTGCTTCCAGATAAAATTTAATGCTTTAATCGCCCAGTATGTTCTATGTTCTAATTTTACCGACAAATGATAAGCTTTCCTATACACGAGTTTATAAAGAGTTGTTCCCATGGTTGTTTTAAATGTTGTCCTATAGGCCCATAAAGCATCATCTAACTTAGTTGCCCAATCTTTTTGAGAATTGTTCACTGTCTTTTTCAAAATTGTTTAAGCTCTTGGTTAATAACTCTACTTGGCCATTAGTCTACGGACGGTAAGTTGTAACAACTCAGTGGTGCACTCCGTATCTTTTTAGGAGAGCACCAAAAGATCTATTGCAAAAATTTACACCTCCATCACTTATTATTGTACGTGGCACTTCAAACCGGTTAAATAGTCGTTTAATGAACTTTTGCACTACCTTCCCATCATTGGTTAAAGATGCTATCGCTTCGGCCCAATGCGAAACATAACCGACTCCCACCAGAATGTACATGTTCCCTATTGACAATGGGAATGGACTCGTAAAAACAATGCCCTAGACATCGTAGACCTCTACCTCTTAAATGTTGGATAAAGGCATTTCATCTATCTTGGAGATGTTACCTATCCTCTGACATCGATCGTAGTGTGCCACGTAGGTCTATGCGTCCTTAAATAGCTACAGCCAATAAAATCCACTCTCTAGTATCCGAGTTGCCATTTTGTTGGCCCTATAATGCCCATCAAATTGCCCTTCATGACATTGCTTAAGGATGTCTAACATTTTCTCATCTAGAACACAAAATTGCATTAATCCATCTGCACAAACTCTATATAAGGTTGGCTCATCCTATATGTATCGATTGCAGTCATGCAAATATTTCTTCCTTTGTTGGTATGAGCGATCTGATGGGAGTTTACCATTAGCAACATAATTAGCAATATCCATAAACCATGGTGTAGTTAAGCTCTCGAGTAGCATCAGAGTTTGATCGAGGAAATTTTTATTAATGTCCTTACTTGGCTTGCATTCTCCTCCCTCAAGTTTGGATAAGTTGTCTGCAACCACATTTTCTGCTCCTTTTTTATCTCTCACTTCTAAATCAAATTCTCACAAAAGTAACACCGGTCTAATGAGCCTTGGCTTTGCATCCTTCTTGTTGAAATAGTATTTTAGTGTCGCATAGTCGGTGAATACAATTATATTTGCACCCAAAAGGTACTGTCAGAACTTATCACATGTGTACACCACTGCGAGTAATTCCTTTTCTATAGTGGTGTAATTCAATTGGGGTCTTGCAAGAGTTTTACTGGCATAGTAGATTGTATGCAATTTTTATCTTTCCTTTGACCTAACATGCAAACTACGGCTTAGTCACTCGCATCGCACATAACTTCGAATGGAAGTGTCCAGTCTGGTGGTGATAAAATTGATGTTGATATTAATGCCTCTTTTAACGTGTTGAATGCAGATATACACTTATCATCAAACATGAAGGGCACATCCTTAACTAAGACGTTAGTCAAAGGTCTGCAATTTGTGAAAATTCCTTAATGAATCATCAATAGAATCCTGCATGACCTAAAAATCCTAGCGCCCCTTTGACATTACTTGGGGTGGAAGTTTTTCTGTTACGTCTGTTTTTACTCTATCAACTTCAAATCCTTGATCTTACACCCAAGAACGATCCCTTCTTGCACTATGAAGTGACATTTCTCCCAATTCAAGACTAAGTGTGATTCTTCACATCTTTGAAGAACTTTATCCAAATTAGTTAGACATGAATCAAAGGACTCTCTAAAGACTGAAAAGTCATCCATGAACACCTCCATTATGTCATCTCTCATTTTAGCAAAGATTGACATCACGCACATCTGAAATGTTGTTGGAGTGTTGCAAAGTCCGGAAGGCATCCGTATGTACGTGAAGGTTCCATAGCGACAAGTGAATGTGGTTTTCTCCTGATCATTAGGTAGATGAAAATCTGATTATGGCCTAAGTATACATCTAAGAAGCATTAAAACGAATGGTTAGCTACCCTTTTTATCATTTGGTATATAAACGGGAGAGGGAAGTGATATTTCTTAGTCACTGAGTTGAGTTTACGATAATCTATACATACTCTCCACTCCGTGACTGTTCTGGTTAAAATTACTTCTCTACTTTCACTTTTTATCATTGTCATTCCTCCCTTTTTATGTACACATTGCCCTGGGCTAACCTATTCACTATCATAGATAGGATAAATTATTCCTGCATCTAGGAGTTTTATGATCTCCTTCTTGACCACCTCCTTCATGTTAGGGTTTAGTCTCCATTGATGCCCTCGCACCGTTCTACATCCTTCCTCTAAGTTTATTCGGTGCATACAGACGTTTAGGCTTATTCCTCGAATGTCAGCAATCTACCATCTGATGGCTCTCATCTCCTTCTTAATAACTTCCACCACCTTACATTTTTGTTTTTCACTCAATTAGTTGGAAATTATTGTTGGTAGCATTTGACCTTCACCTAGAAAGGCATACCTGAGGTGTGTAGGTAAAGGCTTAAGCTCTAATATCAGAGGTTTCTCTAAAGATGGTAGTGTAGGTGCCTCAGTTCGAACTAATTTGTCTTGATGTAGTAAAACAACTGCCTCCTCTATCTCATCACCTTCTTTAGATTCAGGAATTTGGTGTTCATTGTTAGTTTTTGGTTCCAATGATTGCACTTCTACTATGTAGCTCTCAACTTGTTCTTGCAAACTTTGATCTATGATTTCAACTTTTATGCATGCGCTACTAGTTGTCAGATTCTTTAAGGCTTTATTCTTATTGAATTCAACCTGATCTTCGCCTATTTGAAATGTCAATTTACCTTCATGATCATCAATTATGGCCTTTCTGGTGTTCATAAATGGTCAACCTAAGATCGGTGGATAGTTTTTATCCTCTTTAAAATCCAGAACCATAAAATCCACTGAAATAATGAACTTATGTACTCACATCAAAACATCCTCCACTATTCCCAACGGCCTTTTAATGGATTGATCAGCCAATTGAATTAACATTGATGTAGGCTTGACCTCTCCCAGTCCCAACTTCCTGAATATCAACAAAGGCATAAGATTGATGCTAGCTCCCAGATCACACGAACACTTCATAAATTCCAATTCACCTCCATACAAGGAATTGTGAAACTTCCTGTATCTTTCAATTTTGAAGGGATTTGACTGGTGACTATAGAGTTGCATGTACTAGTTAGGGCTACCGTTTGATTATCATCCCAAGTATGCTTCTTCGATAATATGTTATTTAAAAATGTTGCTTATTTAGGTGTATGTTCTAGTGCCTCAATAAACTAGAGATTTATCTGTAGCATCCTTAGCTTCTCAACAAACTTTGTAAATTGTTCATCCAATTTCTTCTTTTGTAGTCATTGAGGGAAAGCAATCTTGGGTTGGTACGATGGAGGTGCAACATAAGGAAGGTATTCGCTCATATCCACTTCTTTCTCCTTTTCTTGATTTTTCTCAACTAGATTGACAAGCTCTTCTATTGTTCTTGTGGTTGGTTCAATTTCCTTCCCACTTTGAAGTGTGATAGCCTTTAATTGCTCCCTTGATGTTTTTCTTGAAGTGCTAGGAACATTTCCAAGATTCCACATAGGAAAGTCATTTCTTAGTTGACTCGCTTAGGCTTCTAAGTTATGAATGGAGGATGCATGACTCTTAATGACCTGCTCAAATTTATCTTCGAGCTTCTTTTATGCATTATCTAAAGTTCCAAGCTTGTCTAGAATTTTGTCTAGCTTGGCTTCCATCGAGCTCGTTTTATTATGCTAAAAGCTCAATTGCCCTTGAGGCCTGAACTGCCTTCTATTATTGTTGTTCGACTAGGAAAAGTTAGGATGATTCTTCCACCCGGGGTTATAAATATTGGAGTAAGGATTGTTTCCCCCTCCTCGTCCATATTGCACCCCTATGTAGTTCACTTGCTCCTAGTTGTCCTCTCTCATCAAGTAGCAATCAACAGTATCATGATCTACTTGACCACATAATTCACACTTCAATTGCATGGCCTTAACCGGAGCAGAGGATGATGCCTTCATACCATTGATTTGTCGTGTCAAATTGTCGATCTTTGCTTACAGCTCCGTCATCTGATTGACTGCAATGATTCCCTTTTACACTCTAAAAGTGGTAGGTGGCCTACCTCAGTCACTCGCCCATAAGCAATTATTGCTTGCCATCTCCTCAATTAACTCCTCTGCTTCATCGACCATCTTCCTTATCAAAGATCCTCCAAACGCTACATCGATAGTGCCTCTAGTAGGTGGGTTAACTCCATTGTAAAATATCTACAGAAGGAATTCCTTCGTAGGATATGGTATGGGCACGTCCTCTGCAGGTCCTTGTATCGCTCCCACACTTCATAAATTGACTTCCCATCACCTTGTTGGAAATTAGTAATTTCCTTTTTTATCTTAGTGGTCTTTGTCAATGGGAAGTATTTATCTAGAAAAGCATGCATGAGTTGCTTCTACGTCATAATGTTAGCGAGGCTTAGTGAGTGATACCAAGCCTTTGCTCTATCCCTAAGTGTGAAAAGGAAAAGTCTAATCCTAATAGCATCTTTCGACATTTGGTGATACCGAAAAGTATCACAGATCTTGAGAACATTTACGATATGCACGTTCGAATCCTCATTCACCAATCCATAAAATTGGACGTTTTGCTAAAGCATGATCAGGAGGGCTAGTTTGATTTCGAAAGAGGCCTCTTGAACTGGCGACCTAGCCGCTCCTTGGTTAGTTAGGTTAAACCCCAGCCTCATAAAGTCCATGAGGGTTCATTATTGTTGTCCTTGAGTTGCTCCTTGGTCCATGTTTCTCTTAAACTCCTCGGCCATTTGTAAATTTCCTAACTCTTGTTCTTCTTCTTCTCGTCGAGCTTTCCTAAGGATGTGTTCTAATCATGTTATGTCTAAATCTATCGCCTCCATTGCACGACTCGAACCACCCATGACTCTTGTGTTCATTCAAGAGCACGATCCCTAAAATAAAGAAACGAAATAAAACAAAAAATTATAACTAACTTAACGCCTTAAACTATAGAACTAAATTACCTTCCCTGGCAACGGTGCCAAAAACTTGTTCGCAAGGTTACACACACTAAGTTTTCCTATTTATAATCTTGGTAAATTTTGCAAGCACGCGGGTCGTTTACGTAGTACCTAAGGTGTCGATCCCACGAGGAAGTCTAATGTAGTCCTAAAATCTAAGGTTTTCTTAAACTACAGTAATTCTAAACAAATAACTAATTTAGAAATTAAATCAATCAACAATCAATTATGAGAATTTAAAGTGCCGAAGTGTAACAAAATAACAATCACACAACCCAATCCGAAATTAACCTAGAAATTACCAAGCGAGAGAAAGGGGATTTTGATTCGAAATTAATGGAAACCTAATCAATTATGCAATCACTAACTTAACGAGCCTAGACGGTCCTAGGGTGAATTACTCTCTCTCGAGTTATAATTCTTAACCCGAATTGGTGATCCCTAATTTAAATTATGGAATTGCGATCTCTCGATTCACAATTGGCCCAAAACCTAAATTAGTTATAAGTTGTCTATTAACCTACCGGAACCTATGCTCGATCTCTTGATACACAATTCTACCAGTTTGATTTAATCTTCAACCTATCAATTCACCTAACTCTCATTAACCCAAATCGATTATTTTTACCAAGCTCACCCTCTAAGTTTATCGCCAAGTTATTAAGATCAGAATTGATATCACAATTAAATCAATAAAACACAATCAATGAATTTTCAGTAATTTCAAAAATCAAGATCCAAAGGTGAGTTTAAACAATAACTCAACATTTAACACAAACGAATCTCAACAGCTATTTTAATCCTGTACATGATAAAATTGAAATAAATGGAAAATACGTCAGGAATGGAGTCAAGGAGGTGGCAACAATAGGAAACCAAATGTTTCGAGAAGTACGTCACATTTAGCTCGTCTCTGTGTTTTTCTTCCTTTTTCTCCTTCCTCATTCTCTTGATTTCTCTCTAGGTTTTCTCTTGGAATTGGCTGAATCAAACTCTCTTTCATGACTCTCTGGGCTCTCAAAAGATTGCCACATCTGACTTGTAATGTTCTATTTATAGTTTTGAGGCAATGTTCTATTTATACTTTTGAGGCTCTAGGTCAATGTCGGGGTCGAAATGGTCCAAGAAATCTTACGAAACTTGAGTTTTTCTATCAGCCTGACACAGGCCACGATCGTGGCCAGCTCTTTAACCTTTTTTTCACAATCATGGCCCCATGTGCACGATCGTGGCTTCGCTGCTCTAGCTCGTCCTTGTCTGTCACGATCGTGGTCTGCTGTGCCATGATCGTGACCTATTCTTTTGGCTCGAAAACTCGTTAAATCTTCTTCGTTCTTCACCGTTTACCCTGAAACACTAACAAACCCATCAAGGTACCTCAAACATATAACAATTAAGCTCAAAGACTCATACTAACCCATAAAAATATTAAAACATTCAAACTAACATAATTATACCCTAAATGCATACTCAACACTCAAATTCACACTAAATAGATAACAAATTAAACCCTAAAACATAATGCAATTGACAAATATCAGCCCGGCCAGGTCAAGTCGGGTCATTTTTGCCATCCTAATCATTTGTCTATGTCAAGCTCACACTTAGGTTCATACCTCAAAGAACTTGGTCATTCTAATATCATAATTTAATCATTCATCATTTCTTTTCTAGCATTATATGTTCACATAATATTTAAATTCTCATTCATTCATACTCAATACATATTACTCAACTTCTTTGAATCACATTAGCCATTATAAGATCACTTTCATTCTTATAACATCTCTAAATTTTTGGATTTGTACGTTTGATTTCTAACACTCCATTCTTAAATCATTACCTCAATTGTCATCCTAAACATATCACACCTTTCATCACTTATTCAAGCAGCATACTAGGATCATTTCAAGCTTCATTCAAGCCTAATTATATCATAAAGAAGTATCTTAACATTAGTTAGTTCAAACATCACTCAAAAGACAACCTTTTTATTCCATATGTCTGCTCACGATTGTGGTGTCCCTCCCATAAACGTGACAGAACCTCATTGAACACGATCTTGGTGGTCCTGCTATGATCATGACAGAACCATATTATGGCAAAGCTATGATCGTGGGGTGAGGGCCACGATTGTGGGGTGAGGGCCACAATCGTGCCATGCAATTTCTTCCTCATTTCATCCATAAATTTAACACACATGCCAACATCAATTTCACTCCAAATTTTTTCAACATTCACATCACTTATGCAACTTCATTACGTACTAATTCAACCACCATATTGATTGCATTAGAATCTCAAAACTCTACCCATTTGATTCATCATCGTTTACTTAGTCTTATCATACATACAATCCTAGCTCTTTCCATATTGTATCTCATTCATAATGCATCAAACAATTAATTTCCATAGTTCATCATTTATGATTCATAACCTCTTCATTTTTACCTCAAAACTATCTCAATAACATTCATGAGACAACTCATAACTTAATGTTCATGGATCATACAAAAACAAAACATTTCATCATCTTTCAGTAGTATATCTAATTCTCTTTCCAATAATATTACTCCAACATCTTTCCTATACTTTAAATTATCAATCTATTTCCTCACATAATAGGCTATAATTCATGGCTTTCATGTCTTTAAAATAAGAACACATCATATACACTTATTCATCAATTTCCTACATTCATCATCAACATAAAATTAGGATATACCACTTTTCTTTATTTATCAACTTTCAACTCTCCTTAAACCATCACCTTCACTATTAATCATCATAAATGCTTCTTCTTAAAAACTCACGAATAACAATAACACACTCCCATTAGAACATAAACCTCTTTATTATTACACCCACATTAAAGCACATATGCAAGTTCATGATCATTTCACCTCTTAATCTATCATCAAAACATGTCCATCAAGCAAGCCATAAAGAACAATAACTACTTACATGATTAGCTCCAAGCTTCTTCAATCACCATGAAACCACCCTAGCTCCTCTATGATACACGATCATCAACATTTTAGGTGGAATAGAGTGGGTCTTTTAGTGACAAGATGAAGAAATAGCAAGGATCGTGAAGCATAAAAGTGAAAGATGGTGGTGAGCTTCACAATAGGGAGAGTTAAAAGTGTCGTAGAAATGAAGAAGGAGAGAAAAGAAAATCATAAGGAAGAAGAGAAGAAGAAAGCATGGATTAACCAAATGAAAGACAAAAGATGGTCTTTCAATGAAAATATCGTGAGTAAGGTGTGTGGTATGGCAAGTGACAAGGAGAGAAAAGAAAATCACGAAGAGGAAGAGAAGAAGAAAGCATGGATTAACCAAATGAAAGACAAAAGATGGTCTTTCAATGAAAATATCGTGAGTAAAGTGTGTGGCATGGCAAGTGAAGTGACTCTTGTCACTTGCCACATGTCACCACCTTGTGGTTCTTAATGGACCCTCTTTAATAACCAGTCCATTTGTCTCCAATTTCTATTCCAATTGTCTATGAATTTTTTATGACACTTGTCTTTAAATCCTAATGTCACTTATTAATAATTTCTGCTATCATTTGACACTTATTTCTACTACCATTTATCAATTGTTCTGCTACTTAGCATTTTTTCTAGTCCCAAAAATACTAATTATTATCATAATTTTCCTAAATTTTCACCAAAAATTCTAAGTCAACAATTATACTCAGCAAATCAATTTTCAATACATTTCATTCACTGTTCACATTTTAAACACTTTAATAAAATTCATTTAAACCCTAAAACTGTCAAATGAGTGCATAAAGCGTCATTGTAATGTGTGTAAAAACAATCAAATTCATGTGTGTGTATGCTAATATTATGCATGAGTATGAAATGCATTTTTTTCTAATCTCTCATTGTTATTCTCATTTACAAAAATCTAAGGTTTAGACCCTTAGTATAGAAACGGGATGTTATGCAAAAGGAGAAGAATTTGGATGAAATCATGGCATGAAAAGGAGATTTGAAGCAACTAAGAACCTACACCATGTACAGTGAAAGTGTAAGTCTCTTTAAACATTTAAAGATTGAAGAATTTTAGTTCTCGTTGTGTAGAGTTATACATTTGTGTATCTTAATATACACGACCATGTATGTTGCCTGTTTAAGTCTCTATACCAGTGTGAAATCATGAATTTAGGTGTTTTTTATTATACACGATCTCTCACATGCCCTTGTAAGTGACCGTGTATATCCTAGAAACCAAATTTTACTATAAAAGGATGTAAGCGGAGGCAAATTGGAGGGAGATGAATTATTAAACATTTTTTAGAAGTAAAAAACCTAGAGAGGCGATGATTTGATCAAGGGATAAGGAAAAACAAAGAACACACCAAAAGAACTGATAGAAAGCTACATAAAATCCAAACTTGCAAAAAGATTGAATAGAAGAAAAAGGGAGATTTAGAATTATGATTTCTTTCTTTTCTTTCTTTTCATGTTTATCTTTGATTTCATTTTCTATAAGTATCTAAACATGTTTAGTGTCTAGGTATGATGAACCTTAGTTTATGATAACAATATGTTTGCATATTTTATTCAAAGCAATTATATTGATTGATTATTAATTATGCGTTTTATTCTTATACTAATAGTTTACGATAACAATATGTTTTAATATTTTATTCAAAGAAATTAATTGATTAATTATTATGATTCAATTATGCGTTTTATTCTTATTCTAATATATCCAGAATATTATTACATGATTTGATTTCATATGATTGAGATAGAAAATCCTCTTGTTTGAATAAATCTACTATAATTAGAAGGAGTTACTTGCAAACTTAGAGAGGCCAACGTAAATCCTCTAAATTAGGTGAAACCTAATAGCATAATTCATAAATAGATAAAGCAATCCTAGGTTTAACTAGAAAGATTTGTATTAATCAAGTGATGGCTTAGTTGTTAATAGCCTCTTGAAAGTTATTAAAATAAGATAGCAATTTCTACAGTTTAATAATCAATAATATGATTGCATGATAAAAGGTCAATAATTCAAAGATTCATATAGGATTCATCATCTAGACACTACGATTTGATATTGAATTTTCTTCGTATTCTACATGTCCAAAGTTTAGAATTGTTTAATCTTATCTTATTTTATTTTTAGCTTTAATTTTAATTAAAAACCAAAAATCCAATTCTTTGGCTAGATAACAAAAAAAGAGTAACTACTAGTATTATCGTCTTTATGAGATTGACATGTACTTGCCCACATTATCTATAGCTATGCTATGCACTTGCATCTAATCAATATTGACCTTGACACTAAAGGCCAATAAGGGTTTCTATGCTAGCCTATGTTACCTCCTTAATGCATTTGTCCTTAGGGAAGTTGCACATGATGATGAGGTAATGGTGTTTACTCTTGGTCTCTTATGGAATTCTCTCACTAAAGCACTATTCCAATATTAGAAAAATCATCATATGGTGATATGATATAAGATGTTTAAATGATTTGTCTTAGTGCAAATTGGAAAGTATTAGTTTATATCTTACACCCAATTGGTTAGCTATAGTTAAGTGACATAATTATTTAAAGTCATTTTTTATCTTACATACATTTAAATGCATGTGATAAAGTCTATGGAATAAGTGTACATTACAAATATTATGAGATTCTTATTATATTTATTTATTATCAAAATATTTTTTCTAGTCATTGTTCTATTAAGATTGGACATCAATATAGAATAAAATACTAACACACGCTATATTTCTTTCTTGTGAAAAAATTATTTGATCTCATAAACTAAAGTATAAAGATACCTAAACAAACTTATAGGTGCTTGTTATAGAAAAAATTCACTGAACTAACCTTATATGAGAAATCCATTTGGAAGATTATTTATATGTCTATGAAAATTCTCATTGTGATGATTGTATGAGGGACCATTTGACTTAAGATCTTCAAAATATCCCATATAGGGATTGCTATATTTTGATATTACTTATGACCTATTCTTTGAATATAATATGAACTATCTAAAGGTAGGTAAGTGATCAATATATGATTTATCATCCTAAAGTTATTAGGAAGAAAGTTTCATTATTCTCAATCATTATTGATCCAAGAAATCATTCGTTAAAGTGGAGTAACACTTTGTAAAATAGTTTACAAATTTAAACTAATGGAAGAGAACTAACATGATTAAACTCAAATAAAATAGAACTTAATTCGATGCTCTATGTCTAATCAAAACATACATGATGAAAGGATTGAATTTTATAAAAAAACATAAACAAAAAGGCTAATCAAAATCATTTGATATTCCTAAATATTTTTGTGGTCTTATTGCATTATTAGACGTCAATCTTAATCTATAGATAGAACTTGCTAGTTATATAATTAAAGATGAATTAAAGGACTAATTTATCTAATCCTAGATATGATATAGGATTATAATTTATGTATATTGCCAATATAGTTGGGAACTTAATGGGTCACTATTTAATAAATAATAATCAATATGAGATATTGGATCTGATTTAGGTCTAATTGATATTTAATTATTGTTAATTATAATTATAATTATAGTTAAAACTTAATTAAAATTATAATTTTATTACAAAGTCCAAAACCTATTATAAAGATGTTTAGGCTTCGAGGGAGATAACACTTCTTGCCTAACCCTCTCTACAATGGTTGTAGAGTTCTCTTAAGATGTGCCATAGATAATATTGGAGGTTTAAATACATATGTAGTTACGGTGATTGAGATAAGCTAATTTTAGGAATGGTTCAAGGGAAACAACAAGAAAAGGATTAAGTTTCACAATAAGGTGTGAATTGCGATTCATGCTTTACTATGTTTTATGTGCTAATCATACTATAAAATTTAAGTGATCTTGACTTTCATAAAATAAAAAAAGTGGTTTCATTATTATTTCACTACACACTAGATTAGATTCAGCTTTCTCAATTGTGGTATCAAACTCATCTTTAATTCTATAATTAGATTAAAATTATTTGATTGTTATTAAATAATTATATAATTAAAATTGCAAAATTTGCATACCCAAAGTCCTAAAATCAAATTAGATTTAACTGAAATTGAAATCCAAAAAAGTTACAATGAGATTGTAATTTTGGAAACCTTAAATTAGATTTGAATATGATTATTCTTGTAACCTAAAATGTTCATATTGAAGCCCTTACAAACCTAAACCATATGTGATATGAAAAGTTTCGGGCCCATTTGGTTCCACCTGATTTTTTGTTGTGGTTTTTGATTTTTGTTTTCTATTTTTTCCCTAAAAAAACAAAACATTTTTGGTTGGGATTTGTAATATAATAACTGAAATAAAAAACTTGTTTGATTGAGATTTGTAATTAAAAAACTAAAATCAAAAACAAGTTTGGTGTTACCATCCTGTTTCTATTTTTTATATTCTTATGTTAATAATTTTAATATAATACATTATATATTTGAGTTAATTAATTATCATTATAGCTAAAATTAAAATATATGCAAATAAAAAAG
>JAOQML010131068.1:0-17245 GCA_027568935.1 Erythroxylum urbanii | reverse complement strand
TATTTTTCAAGATCAGAAGAATACCCCGTTAGGCTAACGGGAGTATACCTACCGCATACAAGTGAAGGATAGAGGTCGGGATCAGTTCGCGTCTGCATTGTATTTTTCTGAACTTGTATTGAATTATTTAATTCGAAACTTCTTGTATACTGGTTAAGGCCATATGTAAGTTAGTTTTGTTATTACTCTAACATACCATTATCATAGGTTATGTGCTTAAAAGTTTAGGTACGTGCCCTATGGTAGTGGGATGTTACAAGAAGTGTCGGAATCTAAGTTTCGATTACATGATAATCCTGAAAATCCAAAAACACACATGCATGCATAAACAAATCATAAGAACATGAAATTTAAACACTTGTACCTTTTGTTCTCCTCCTTTCTTGATTCTTCTCCTTGTTTGGATTGTAGCAAACATCAAACCCTTCCTTGATCATCCAAGAACATGCAAAGAGTAAGAAGAAGCAGTGTGTAAGGGTGGTTAAAACACCAAACTTAATGAGTTCAAGTAGATGTTCAAATGGAAAGATAAATCAATAATATCTTGTATGCAATTAGATTTATGCAACAATTGTATAAATTATATGAAGAAGACTCAAGACCACTTCTCTCTCTCTCTCGAACTTTTCTAGACCCATTATCCTCTCTTCTGGGTATGTTAAAAACTTGTAAGACCTCCAGTATATAAGCGAAGAACTCACTTATATACATCTGTCAATTGCCATGATCGTTGCCTACTTAATTGGCAGCCTCGTCTTTAGTCACGATCGTAGCCTAGGAGCTACAATCATGGCCTACTTAAAACCAATCATACACACTTTGTTTTTCATATGATCTTTTATACTGTGGCCCTTAGGTTCTTAGTAATTTTAGGTACTTGAATCAAATCTTAATTCAAGCAAATCGTGGATGGTTTCATATCACTTGAATTAACTCTTAATTGAAGCAAATCATGAAGGGTTTCATGATGCCAATTTACCAAAATATAAGTGGATTAATACAAGAACTCTTTGATATTTCATTCTTTGACTTTCGAATATTTTCATAGACAATTACCCCTGCAATTTGTCCTTTCACCATACTATACCCTACTTGGTTCGGAGTATAGGCTATGTGTCAACTCCTACTAGACTGACTACATCACATCTAATCCAAGTGATATTAGTTTTTATCCTGGGATCTCATTACTCCATGTGTCATTGAAGACTCTCTTTATGACACGTAATTGCTTTGGCCACAGACTCTTGAGTAGTGACCCCAACAAGAGGTCATGGGTATCATCTCCTTCTATTAGGAGTGGTGAATCCTTTATTGGTTACCCAATTACCTTCGAATACCAACAGTCATACTCAATTACCACCCTAAGAGCAGCTTTGTCTTGAGGTAACTAGGAATGATTTCAAAGCATAGGATTAGTATCCAAGATATCCTTGAGTACCTCAACTCTAAGGATATTTGCACTATTGCTATGATAAGATCAATCATTGACATTTGATAGATCATCCATGTGATAATATCATAGCGGATTATCTGATGTACTTACTACTCTTAGTAAACATCCACATATTAACTCTAAACATCTCATGCTTATAGTTTGTGAGATCCACTGCTTGATCAAATTAAGGAGTATAATATATGCTAGTCTATCTGGATTAATAATGTCCTAACTTATTAATTCTATGACTAGGGATTATTTAGATACTAACATAATTGCATATGATAGGAATCTCATTATCGTGATCTCATCATGATTTCCTTCATGCTATGTTTTGTATCGTGGATTTCATTAATTTGATTTAAGACCGACATCAATTTATATATAAAAGAACATCAAATTAATGAAAATTGCCTTTCGCTTTATAATGAAAATAAAGTTTGTATGAAAATGCTAAAGGGGATTGTCTTAGAGCACTACTCTAACAATCTTCCGCTTACATTAAAGCCAATCACCTTTGTATCTAATACCATAGGCGAGTACACTAGAATTAAATTTCATTTGAGGAAGTGGCTTAGTCAAAGGATCAGCGATGTTATGATCTGTATGCACTCTCTATCTCTATCTTCACATCAACTCTTTCAATTATCTCCTTGATCAGGTGATATCTTCTGAGTACATGATTAAATCTTTGATGAGACCTTGGTTCCTTAACTTGAGCAATAGCCGCATTGTTGTCACAGTACAACAGTATCAGGTCTACAATGCTCGAAACCACTCCAAGTTCCATAACGAACTTCTTAATCCAAACAACTTGTTTTGCCACTTCTGCAGCTGCAATATACTCTTACTCAGTCATTGAATCTGCAGTCGTCTCTTGTTTGGAACTCTTCCAACTGACTGCTCCGCCATTTAGTGTGAAAACATAACCTGACTGGGATTTGGAGTCATCCTAGTCAGATTGAAAATTGACATCTATATGTCCGCTCACTACGAGATCTTCATTTCTATATATTAAGAATACATCCTTAATCTTTCTCAAGTACTTTAGGATATTCTTGACAGCCACCTAGTGACACTCACTAGGATCTGATTGATGTCTGCTCATAACACTTAGAACATACGATATATCAGGTCTTGTACATAACATAGCATACATGATTGATCCTATTGTCGAAGTATACGAGATCATACTCATACGAGTCCTCTCGTCTTACGTCTTGGGACACATAGATTTGAAGAGTTTTATCCCATATATCATGGGAAGAAACCCTCTCTTGGACTACTCCATGCTAAACCTCTTTAACACTTTATCTATGTATGTCGACTGTGAAAGACCTAGCAACTTCCTTGATCTATCTCTATAAATCTTTATTCCCAATATATAAGTTGCTTCTCTAAGGTTTTTAATGAAAAAATTATGGGACAACCAAATTTTGACTGATTGTAAACTTGAGACATCATTTCCTATTAGTAATATGTCATCCACATATAACACAAGGAATATGATAGTACTCCCACTAACCTTCTTGTATATACAAGGTTCATTAGGATTTTATGAGAAACCAAACTTTTTGATTGTCTCATCAAATCGGATGTTCCAACTCCTAGACCCTTGCTTCAATCCATAAATAGATTTCTGAACCTTACATACCCTTTTGCCATCTTTGGATATCAAGCCCTCAGGTTGTATCATATACACATCCTCAACTAGGTTTCCATTAAGGAAAGTTGTCTTCACATCCAATTGCTATATTTCATAATCATAATGAGCAGCAATGGCTAGGAGTATTCTAATAGATTTAAGCATGACTACGGGGCTAAATGTCTTGTTATAGTCAACTCTTTGTCTTTGACGATATCCTTTAGTAACTAACCTCGCTTTATAGTTAATCACATTACCATTCATATCGATTTTCTTCTTAAAAATCCACTTACACCCTATAGGTTTTAGCCCTTCGGATGGGTTAACCAAACTCCATACTTGGTTTTCAAACATGGAATCCATTTCATACTTTAAGGCTTGAAGCCATTTTTCAGATTCTGAACCCTTTAAAGCCTCTTCATAAGTTGTAGGCTCATCTTCCTCCATGAGCAATACATCATTTTGTTTACTTACGAGAAATCCATATCTCTCTAGAACATTGCGTGTCCTACTTGACCTACAAACATTTTGTGTGTCAGTAGTTTTAACTATTTTCTCATCTCCATGAATAACAATTTCATGTTCAGGCAGTTGATTTGCATCTGTTTGAGCATCATGAGCTTCATCAATTTCAACTTTGCTCCCCACTGTTTTCTCTTAAAAAAAAAACTCTTTCTCTAAAATGACAGCATGCTTTGAGACAAAAACCTTTTACTCTAAAGCATTATAGAATTGATATCCAATTGTTTCCTTAGGATATCATATAAATAGACATTTATTAGATTTCACTTCAAACTTATCTGATTGAATCCACTTTACGTAAGCCGGACAACCCCAGACTTTCATATGAGAAAGATAGGGCTTTTTATTAGTCCATGTCTCATATGGAGTAAGATCAATTGCTTTTGAAGGGACTCTGTTTATCACATAAACAACATTTTTGAGTATATGGACCCCAAAAGGATTTTGATAGATTTGTTAAGCCTATCATTGATCTTACCATGTCCAACAAGATTCAGTTTCTCCTTTCAGCCACACCATTATATTAAGGTATGTAAGGTGGAGTCCATTGGGATACAATCCTGTTATCCCTGAGATAAGTTAAAAAATCCTCATTCAAGTATTCACCACCTCGATTTGATCGAAGTATCTTGATACTTCTACTGAGTTATTTTTCTACTTAATATCTAAATTATTTGAACATTTCAAATGCTTCAGTCTTGTATCTCATTAGATACATGCACCTATATCATGAATAATCATTGATAAAGGTAATGAAGTATATAAAATCACCTTTGGCATGAATGGACATCGAACCATATACATTAGAATGTATTAGGTCTAATAATCCATTTGCTCGTTAGCCATTTCCTTTAAAAGGTGATTTAGTCATCTTGCCTAACAAGCAAGATTCACATGTGTCATATGATTCATAATCAAATGACCCTAAGTTACCACTCTTGTGTAGCTTAGTCATGTGTTTCTCACTTATATGGCCAAGTCGATAATGTAGTATCATGTTTTTTCATACTAAGGGTTAGAACCCTAGATTTCTATATATGAGAAATAACGTTAAGAAATTAGGAAATGCATTACATTTACATGCATATCACTAGCATAAGCATACACACACGTGATTATTGATTTTTGTACACATTATCAAGACTGTACATGCACTCAATTGATATATTCTGGGTATAAATGATTTTTAATGATTATGATGTAAATTGTGATTTATTTATGTCTTGAATTTTGATTTGGTGAACAATAATTATTAATTTAGAATTTTTGGTGAAAGTTGGGATATTTCTGAAATTATGTGTTTTTTTAGACTAAAAAAAATTGACAAGTGGCATTAGGATTTATTGACAAGTGGTATAGAAAATTAAGTGACAAATGACATGAAAATTGAGTAATAATGGACCGATTATTAAAAATCAAGTGGTAGCTTAAGTTAAAACCTAAGTAGTAAAATTAATTAAGTGGTAAGTGTCATGACATATGTCATGACACTTACCAAGCATTTTCATCTTGTTAATAAACCCATGATGTTTTCATCCTTGCAAGAGATCTTCACTTGTCTTTCATTTTGTTCACCTTCTTCATTGTTCTTCTTCTCCATTCACGATATTCACCCTCACCTCACGACTTTGCGTTTGCCCTCATCCTTCACTTGCTACTTCTGCTTTTTCGTTGCCTTCATTTTGTTGATAAAAAACCAACTTATTCTTCTTGAAAAGTTGATGATCATGTAAGAGGAGAAAGCTAGGTTACGTGATTTTTTGAGAGCTTATAGTTAAAACAAGTAACTATATTATAGTTCTTTATGGGTTGCTAAAATAAAAATGTTTTTAACGATAGTAAGAGACATATTGATAAGTTAATGGAGCTGTATATATGTTGAAACAAGGATGAATAAATGGGTATATTCATGTCCTATTTTTGTGTATATAATGAGCAATAATTCATAAATTGTTATAGGGATGTTTTTGAAATAGAATGATCATTATGATGGTGTTGAAAGAATGTAGAAATTTTATGAAGGGATGATATACTGGTGTTCTATTTTGGGTGTATGAAAAAAGTGGATTATTGGCTATTTTAAAAATGAATTAGATTGAGTTTTGAAGTTAAAGAAAAGGCAAGTATAGTGTTTTGAAAAGAGAAGAACTAGGATGATAGTTTAAAGATAATGTGGTGATGAAAATGGCGTTAATAAAATATGCTGAAATGTTGATGATGAATGTATATATATTGATGTTCTATTTTTGTATGATTGATGAACAATAATGTATGATCTTTTTAATGGGTGTTTTTGAGTTAAAATGGAGGTAAAAATGATAAGGAATTAAGCTAGGAATGATAAATTATGCATAAGGTGTTGAATGTAGTAAGTAAAGAGCTAGAAATTTGGAAAACATGGATGAGAATGGCTGGAAATTTTTTGAATATGATAACCCACGATTATGGGAATGCTTCCATGATTGTGGGAAATGAAGAAATGGATGGAAAGTTTTTGTTGGTATAACCAAAGATCGTGGGAATGGCCTTTAACGTGAATTCTTCTTCTTTTGTGTGATATTCGAAACAGCAAATGCTAAATTACTTTCCTATGATTCATTTAGGCTTAAATGAGGCTTGAAATGAACCTAGTTGATGTTTGATTAGGTGATTAAATGTTTGATATGTTTAAGGTGATAATTGAGGTTATAACTAAGGAATAGATTGATGATATAAATGTATCAAAAATCTGGAAAATTTAGAGAGATTATAGAAATGAAAGTGATCTTATGAATGATGTGTATTAAGTAAAGATAAATGAAAATTTGGATATTATGTGATCATATAATGCTAGAATAACATTGGTGAATGATTGATTGATGAACCTAGAATAATCAAGCTAATTAGGGTAGTAAACCTAAGTTTATACAAGACATATATGAGTTTTGAGATAAGAATGATTAAGATTCAAAATTGAGGATATATACCCAGGAATGTCATTGAGCATGCATTATACACAACATATATAAATATGTGTATGATTAAATACTTATACGATTGAGAAAATTAGTAATGTGTAAATGTGTGGGTGTATTACATAGTATAGAAGCACAAATTGAACGATCATATCCAGACATTGTCTAGACGTCAAGGCAATAGCTATCTGGAGCATACTGTGAGTAACCTAGATGTTCTCACTAGGATTGATTTGTATTTACTTAAATTTTAGCTTTTCATCTGTTAATTATGTAAATGTAATAATTCCAGACATTGATGGTCCGAGGAGTTTGATAAATGAGATTGTATTGGAAGTGTTCATAATTAAATGTGAATCAGAAAGAAATAAGTGTTCTCAACAAAACTGTTGAATGCCGGACTTAGGTCCGATGAAAATGTGAAAGTGACTGGGTATAATAAATGAAAGTGATTGATTGTACATAATAAGAAACAACGCATGTCATTACATGATATGCATGAACATATAAAGGCAGTTGTGACTGGAGTAGCCAGTGAAAAAGAACTTAAGCTCAGTATGTAAAATGAGCTCAGTATCTACAACGAATATGGGACAGTTATCAATGAGTCCGGTATTCGCAACAGATACGGGATAGTTAAAAATGTACTCAGTCACAATAAAATAATAATTGAAAGTGAGTCACATGCACATTATATATACAATTGGATAAGTATTAAATGAAAGATTGACATGAGTTGTCTGAACTGCACTAAATTTGAATTGTGAAATAATGTGCAATATTTGATATCATGAACTGTCTGAAATTTGAAATATGAATTGTATATGTGTTTTGGAATGAGTGAGCACATCGAGGATGATTCAATCACTAACTTCACAAAACTCATAAAAATTGTGACATTGATTTTCAGGTACGAGAGAGGAGACTTAGCTTCTAAGAAAAGTTAGAAGAAACCTAGTACTACATTTTGGACTCAAGAAATGGCTCAAAGGTCGGTCAACTGAGACTGAAGACTTAGATAGAGTTTTTTTTATAGTTCCCAATTCATGCAGAATGTTGTAAAAGAGCAGTAGACTTTTATAAGGTTTGGATACTGTACATATATGGATTATATATGAAAAGTTACCATGTATTATGTTTTATAAATGAAATGGGAACATTATGATATTTGGGATAATTGTGTTTTAATATATGATGCCATATAAGTGAATGTGACTGCTCTAATGCGCTTTTATGGAGCATTTTCCAGAGCGTCCATGGATGTCGGGAATATGCCTCGAGGAAATGGGGTGTTACAGATAATGCCACAAGTAAGATGATTTTAAGTTATCTCGTTTTTGTCTTTTATTGTCATTGATATTTAAAATTGGATTACACATATCTAATATGTAAATACCATTACACAATATAGTAGTACCATATAACATTTCATTCAACCTAATTAAACAGCCATTGCTTGAAAAAGTTAAATAAAATCCCATTTTATTAAGACATGAAATAGATACAATGTTCTTTTACACAACAAGTACATAATAGCAATTATCCAAAATTAACTTCAGCCCACTAGGAAGATATAAAACAATGTTCCTACGGCTAATGCAACAACTCTTGCTCTATTTCCCATATATAGGTCCATCTTTCCCTTCTTGAGCGGTCTACTATCCCTGAGATCTTGTATATTAACATAAATGTGTGAGCCACATCTGGTATCTAATACCCAAATGTTATGATTAGCAATAATGTTAACCTCAATGAAAAATAACATACCTGAAGTAGACGATGGGGCATCTAATGCCTTCTTTTGCTTCAGCGACTCTAGATAAGCTTTGCAGTTTCTCTTCCAATGTCCTTCCTTGTTGCAATGAAAGTATATCCCCTTTGATGTTATCTCCTTTGCCTTCTTCTTGGCTACACCTCCCACTGGCTTTTTGGACTTCTTCTTCTTCTTTTGGTTCTTCTTTCGAGAACTAGAAGGAGAGTCCACCAGCATCACAACCTTACTGTCTTTCTTGATAGTTTGCTCAGTTATTTTAAGAAGATTAATTAGCTCAGTATCAATTTGGATATTTGGTTCATCCGATAGTTAAGCACAAACTGTGAATAAATATTAGTCAAACCAGTCATAATTAAGTCTATACTTAATTCATGATCCATTGCGAAACCCAAACTAGCTAACCTCTCAATATATCTATACATCTTCAGCGCATACTACACTGGAGATGATCCCTCAATCATCTTAGAGTAGAAAAACAACCTTGAGGTCTCGAGCCTTTTAGACTGAGCTTGCTCATCAAACAATTCCCTTAGATGGTAGACTATGGTATGAGCATCCATAGCCTCAGTTTTCTTTTGCAGTTTTGGTGACATAGAGGCTAACATTATACAACTAGCCAGATCACTATCATCTAGTAGCTTCTTGTAAACTTTCTGATCCTCATCAGCTGCATTGACAGTAGGGGGATCGAGAAGTGGTTCATTACATCCTAGTTTCTCATATTCGAGAACAATTCTCAAATTCTATAGTTAATCTAAGAAGTTAGGTCCCGTGAGTTTGTTAGAGTCTAATAGAGAGCGTAGGTTCACAATGGACAAAGAGATCGTAGTGATTCAATAACCTAGAAGAATGAGAGAAAGTTTTAAAATGTATATTAGTGCATATCGACCATATGCATTATGGGTCCCACTATTCTTATTCAAATCCATAGCCCTCACTACAAATTTTAGAAAATTATAGTTTTCTTAAAGGGTCGATATCCAATATCACCAAGAATGACCTTAGGTTCGCCCAACAAGCCACCTTAGGTCAATCAGTAGGTATCATTCATACCAATTGCATTTAGTTATGCAACTATCGACTTGTGCCATCAACTGTTGATTTAGCATACTCATTGGGTTATTAACTCTTGATTTGTATACATCCCATGTATATAACCTAACTTCGCCTCTATCCACTTTGACTTTAGGTTTGCCTAACAAATCAATGCTTCCAGTTAGAACCAAATCATTAATCCAAAAATCTAATTTTCATGGTTTGAATATATTCGTGTAGAGCGGGCTTGGGTTTACCCAACAACCCAACTCTAAAAGAATTATGGTTTTTTCCATAACAATAGAAGGCGTAAGTCCTAATATTTTGGTTGAGGGATTTGTTCTTTGTTCTCATCAATACTTAAATGATATTGTATATATATCGTATATATATATATATTCAGATTATGAACAACTTAATTAAATTAAGTCTATGTCCATAATAACCTTTAAAATGTTAATTGAGGTTGTGACTTGACTATGCATCAAAAGTTCATGATTTGATTTAACTCTTATTGGGTGCTAGATTTAGTCTCAGCTAATTCAAATTATGAGTATGATTCGATTAGGAACCCTAAAATTCAATTATTTTGATGTCTAAATTAAACACTTAAATTCTAGTATATTTGCCTTTTCTAGTCACACTAGAAATGTTATACCCTACTTGGATTAATTCTAAATAAATCCCTAGGGTTTCTAAAATTCTCGTACATTAATTACTCATCTATAATATCCCTAAGTCATCTTAAATTTATCTAAAAAATTTCAGCAAAAGTAAAAAATATCTTGACGGCTAAAATCATTAAGATAAATAAGTTAACCTACTAGACACAAAAAGGACCGATTCGATTTTCAGAAAATTTCCGGAACCCTAATTTCAAGCACATGTGCTAAGCATGCTACTACCATCAAAATAATACATTTCTCATCTCATAAAAACTTTATTAAGGTCTTATAATCGAAACATAAACACTATAAGTCATTAAATAAGCCAACTCCATCAGCTTTCAAAAAGTTGACCAATGTTGACTTTGACTTGATTTATTAATTGAATCAAATTCAATTAATTATGGAAAAATTCTAGAGTCTTATAAACATTCTAAATGTGCCTAATAAAAAAATCTAGAAACTGATTCCTAGGAATTATTTATTAACTAAGTGGAATTAGCTAGCACATCACATGTTTATGACACTTGTTATATTACTTCTAGCACTAGTCATACTCTACATCATGCATGCATAAGATAATCACTTTAACAACAAGTGTCACGCATCTCATACACATGGAAAAATCTTATCTTCCATGTTCATGCATAAAATTCATAAAAACAATTTTTATAAAAATTAATATGGAGTTTACAAGCATGCATGTTCATCAGATTTCCAGAATTTTCTAGATCTTCATACATGCATCAGGCTGAAACTAAATTCGTAATAAAATAGCAAATGACATTCAATTACATCTTCCTTTGGCAGAAACATAACATAATACCTTATAAACATTTTTGTGAAAGAAAATCAGAAAAATATTTTTCTAGAATTATTACGAAAATTTCAAATTCAGCATATGTATTTAGTTTTCCAGAAATTCCCAGAAACCAACATATGAACAGACTGAATATTAATACGAAATAAAATAGCAACTGACATTAAATTACAATTTCCTTTGACAAAAACATGATATAACACCTTATAAACATTGATTTGAAAGAAAATCAGAAAAAACTTTTCTACAATTTATACCAATCATTCCAAATCAACATGCATGTCAGTTATAACCCAGCAAACATTTTGCATATGTTCAATACATCATCTAATACATGCATAAACTTGCTATGATACCATTGTTTAGGATTCCATGGATTCATGCATCACATGCATAACAATGCAGTAAAAGTGTCGAAATCTAAGTTCAGACCACATGACAACCCCGAGAATCTAGAAACACACATGCATGCATAGATAGACTATAAGAACATGAATTTTAAACACTTATACCTTTGGTTCTCCTCCTTTCTTGATTCTTCTCCTTGTTTAGGTTGTTGCAAACACCAAACCCTTCTTTGATCATCCAAGAACATGCAAAGAGGAAGAAGAAGTAGTGTATAAGGGTGGTTAGAACACCAAACTTGATGATTTCAAGTCAATGTTCAAATGGAGAGACTAATCAAGAATATCTTGCATGTAATTAGATTTATGCAACAATTGCATAAATTACAAGAATAAGACTCAAGACCACTTCTCTCTCTTTAGAACTCTTCTAGACCCCTTATCCTTTCTCTTGAGTGTGTTAAAAACTTATAAGACCTCCTGTACATAAGCGAAGAACTCACTTATGTACATCTGTCGATAGCCACGATCGTGGCCTACTTAATTAACAGCTTTGCTTTCAGTCACAATCGTGGCTTATGAGCCACATTCATGGCTTACTTAAAACCAGCCATACACGCTTTATTTTTCATCTGATCTTTTATGCATGTGACCTTTAGGTTTCCTATTATTTTAGGCACTTGAATCAACTCTTAATTGGAGAAAATCATGGATGGTTTCATGACACTTGAATTAACTCTTGATTCAAGCAAATCATGAAGGGGTTTTATGATACCAATTTACCAGAATTTAAGTGGATTAATGCATGAACTCTTCTATAGTTAATTCTCTGACTTTCAAACCTTTCCATAGACAATTACCATGCAATTTGTCCTTTCACATACTATACCCCACTTGGTTCAGAATATGGGCTATGTGTCAACTCCCACTAGACTAATGATGTCACATCTGGTTCAAGTGATGTTAGTACTTGTCCTAGGATCTCATTACTCCATGTGTCATTAAAGACTCTCTTTATGACACATAACTGCTATGGCTAAAGACTCCTGAGTAATGACCCTGACAAGAGGCCGTGGGTATCATCTCCTTTTATCAAGAGTGGTGAATCCTTTATTGGCTACCCAATTACCTTCGAATACCAATAGTCGTACCCCATCACCACCTTAAGAGCGACCTCATCTTTAGGTGACAAGGAATGATGTCAAAGTACATGATTAGTATCCAAGATATCCTTGAGTGCCTCAAGTCTAAGGATATTTGCATCATTGCTATGATGAGATTAATCATTGACATTTGATAGATCATCCATATGATTATCTCTTAGTGGGTCATCCGATGTACTTACTACTCTTAGTAAGTATCCACATATTAACTCTAAACATCTCATGCTTACAGTTTGTGAGATCCACTGCTTGATCAAATTAAGGAGTAACATATGCTAGTTTATCTAGATTAATAATGTCCTGTCTTATTAATCCTATGGCTAGGGATTATTTAGATACTAATATAATTGCACATGATAGGAATCTCATTATCATGATCTCATCATGATTTCCTTCATGCTATGTTTTGTATCATAGATTTCATTAATTCGATTTAAGATCGACTTCAATTCATATATAAACGAACATCAAATTAATGAAAATTGTCTTTCGCTTTATTATTCAAAATAAAGTTTGTACAAAAGTGTTAAAGGTGATTGCCTTTAGAGCACTACTCTAACAAATTATAATTTAAATTTAGAACTTTATCTAATTTTATAATACTATATATAATTATAAACTACATCAATCAAATATTTAAAGTTTCAATTTATTGCAAATATATTTATTCTTTTATTATTATTAATGTACTATCAAAAATGTCTATTATATAAGGAAAATATGAAATTAGTTATGCTAATACTCTTCTCAAATAAGTTTAATTTATAATAATCATTTCATTTAAATATCATAAACTCTTAACACTAATAATTTTACTATCATAACACTAATTTTGACTAAAAATTATGTTGTAAGGATTCACTAAACCAATTTAGATATCATTATGAATGTAATTTATCCATATTTTAAATCACTCCATTGAGTACAACACTTTCTAATACTTAGCTAATTTGTCTTCAGTATACTTACAATATTTTTACCCTTAAAAAATTATATTTTTTGTTGTCAATAGAATTTTAATTATCATATTATTACTTACTGAAATTTATTTTATTTTCTGTTTTTTTCATTTAAAAATGCAAAAGGCTTGATTAACCTTATTGGAGGAAGATAATTTTATGATAAATTACATTCTAAATTTAAAATTTTGTCTAATTAATATCAACTAGAAGTATAAAAAATATCCATAACCTTATTGATATGAATTACCATATAAATGGGCTCATTTACACTACATTTACATAATTGAAATAATTAAATAAATAACTAGATGGCTCACTTTTTTAGTAAACGACGGTGACATTTCAAGATTTAGCTTTTAGAAAGAGAGGATATTGCTTTAGCTTTTGTTCTCTCTCTTGCCGTCCACCGACTTTCTTCTATTCGCCTTTTTCTTTGGCCTTTTTTCCTTTGTTGTGCTTTTATGTCTTAGCCTTCATTCCTTTGGGTCAAGGTTAGTTTCAAAGAAGAAGGTTGTTTTTGGTTATAAAGTTCAGATTTATAGCAATAGGAACAAGTGGTGGTTGTGGAGGCTTATGCAATTGGCTTGGGCGCTGGCTACGTAGGTGAGGTGAGGAAGAGATGATCGCGGAGTAGTGGTCGACTACAACAACATATGAGGCGGTGAGGGAGAGACAGTAGTGGCTGGGAAATGTGAGACATTAGAGATAAAGAGGAGAGAGAAACAAAAAATGTGAATATGTGAGAGTGAGAGAGATAGTTTAAAGACGTTGGAATGGAGGGGGAAGGAGGTAAATTTTTTTTTTGCAAAAAAATCCTTCCATATTTTTAAGATTATGGTATTGACCGATAAGTCCCAAAATCGCCAGTACCGATTAATACCAAAAAGCTAGGTTTCGTACCATTTTTCGACTGATATGGTATGAAGCTCTTAACACTATTGGAAGCAATGATAATTTTTATTTTTCAATTTTTGATCAAATGAAGCTCTAGGCCAACTTCATGTCAAACATATTTCCAATTATTCCTAGCCAAACATAAAAACTAACAGATAGATTTCCTTGTTTAAGAATATTACTGTTATATACCACTATCTACTAAAAAAATATAAATTAGAATGAGCAGCACTAAGCACTATTTGAAGCAATCTCTTTGGTCCTTATTAGAAAATTAAAAGAATTTTTGTGAAACTAATACAATTTTAAGAATTAAATTTGTTTAAAATAAATATTTGTAACCAAACTTATTATATTTTGATAACTAGAAATAATAAAATATATAACGAAACATCTTAAATTTATTATGAGAAACAACTAGAACAAATAGGTGACATAAAGTAATTTAAATTTCAAAACTTCAAACTTAATCTTTTTAAGGCTAAAGGGGCTAAGTAGCCCCTAACATTTTCACGGATGTACAAAATAGCCCCTAACATTTCATAGTGTTCAAATTGAGCCCTAGTGTTTATCAAACATTTAAACTAAACCCTAACGTTTGGAAAACATTCATTAAAGTCTGACCACTGACAACGTTAGGGCATCGTCAGTTATTTACTGACATGGCCCAAAAATATCTTATATGGATTTATTTTTATTTTTAATTCTGTGGATGTGGGACCCACTAGATGTTGACGTGGTTATGGAGGTGGGTCTTACATCCCATATAAAATGCAGCGTCTTTGTGTGAGGAGGAGATGCTGTGTTTCAAACAAAACTCTTCCCTCACATGCAACATTTTTTGATAGACATCCATGCACCATTTTGAACAGAAATCCTCCAATCCAGAATCTACCATCATGTCCACACAATCCCTCATCTCACACTTCTTCACTTTTCTTCCCTTTATGTTCTTCCTCAGATGATTGGAGTGTTTATATCTGGAGGTCGACATTTCATCGTGGTAGGTCCATTATTGTCTGCCTTTCATGTTTTGTGTGGTCTCCTAAATCTACTTGTTTGTGTGCTTGTTGTCTCCCTCAGCTTATACTTGTTTGTTTATGATTGTATGTTGTGGTCCCCTATACTTGTTGTGACGTTGGATATAAGTCGACCAGTGGTCCCCTACGGTTGTTGTTGAAATTAGTGTACCAATTTAGGCCTCAATAAATGTTTACAATGGTGTCATCAAAACTAGGAAACAAAAAATGAAGTTAAAATAATAGTTTAATTTTTTAAGACACTTTGTATTTTTTAAGAATTCCATGATTGCATGTTGTAAAAGTTCCTATTCCTAGGAAACCAGAAAATGAATTGTAAAAGTTCCTGCTTGCAAATCACCATGTTGTGCTTATTAATGGACAAATTCCTATTCTTGCTTCTTTTGGTAATCACAATATTATGGAAAAAGTGGAGTTTTTGTCTCCTTCTTGAAACACTGAGTAGTAATTAAGTAATGATAGAAATTATTCTAAATTATTCAGACTTTTATCAAGTTTTTTCCTAATAAGATTATCACCACTTTGATTATTGGTCCAAGATAATATATTCCTACTTTATAGAATATTAGTCATTTGAATGTCCACTAAGCATTGCCTTAGTTCAGGGAAGCTCTTACTCCCTCTACCTCATTAATAGATATGACTAAATTGAAGTCACCAGTCATCATCTAGGGCTCATGAATATTGACTATTAATTTTTCAAGTTGCTTCCATAAAGAACTCCTTAGGACATAGCAGTTATGAGCATATATGAAAGTGATGTATAAAATCTTCAAGGTAGTTTTATCCAAAGCATAGATATGAATGAGCTGGTCAGAGGTGACAATGGCTTTAACTTCCAAAACTAACTCATCATATAAGACAATGATTCTTCCATTAGGATAAGAGTTATAACTGTAGGATTGTCATCATAATTATCCTAATTGTTAGATGGGGCTTATACCTCTTTACTAATTGATTTCTCCTCAACACTGTGATTGAAAAAAGTAATATATTCATCATTTTCTTTATATACATGTCAATTATCAATGTAGTATGTATGTTACATATGGTCACTTATGAAACTATTACCAGTCCTTTAAATCCATTAGACTTTTTCTTAAGTTCAGTAAACACAATCTCCTTGTAACATCCCCTCACTTATGGGAAGGGTATTTTGGTCATTTTGGATCGGGTTAGGATTATTGAAAGTATTTTTGACATATTCATGCATTCATATATGCACATGACTAATAAATAGTGAATTTTTGCACATGAAATGAATGTACATGCATGCATGACATTTTCCCGGTTTTAATTGTGAATAATTGTGTTATATAGAAAATGTGTTTTGTTTGATTGAGAATTGGTATTGGAGAGGTTCATTAGGGTTTTTCCAATTTTAGAGAATTATCGAAATTTTTCGAGAATTTTTCGGAATTGTTTCCGGACCTGAAAAATTGTCAAGTGACAGAATAGGGGTCATCCGGTAGTGAAATTTGTTGTCCAATGGCAATGGAAACTTAGACATATGAAATTAAGAATTTTTGGAAGTGAGCCATTGGAAATTGGAGAGAAATTGAAGTGAATTGAGAAGAAATTTAATAACCAATGAGAGTGTGACACTTGTCACAAAATTTAATTAATTCATTAATAATCACCTTCCTTTCTAATGAGTCATCTACGACTCTCTTCATTTGCTTCTTCTTGTATGTTCTTTTCTTATTATTGAAAGTGTCTTTGGCTTGAATTTCTCATCATCCGAAGGCTCCTCTCCTTTGATTTTCCTTGAACTTTTGCTTACCTTCTTCACTTTTCTACTTTCTTACACTTTATCTTCTCCTCTTTAAGTCACCATACCAAACTCATACTCTCACCCTCTCCACTTTAGTGATGATGCCGTGAATGTGAGGGAGGAAAAGAAGAGAGAATTTTGGAAAGATTGCAACCTTGGAGAATTTAGAGTGTAATTAGGTAAGATTTATGTTTTGATGTTCTTTTATGCTTTCATAT
>JAOQML010131055.1:0-17248 GCA_027568935.1 Erythroxylum urbanii | reverse complement strand
TTATTTAAATGTATGTGATGCCATGTGGAGTTCTATAGTGATTGCACGTAGCACTCCCTTATCTTAGGATATGTGTCAGAATGACCTACGGGCGTCCCGATGCGTACCCTAGGGTAATGGGGTGTTACAATTTTCCTATGATCCCATTAGAGTATTGGTTCTTTAGGAGTCTAAGCTACTTAGCTAGTGCCCTATAACGTCCATAAACAATGGTTGACAATGCAACTATCTTAAAAAAAAGTTTTGCATAGATTTATGTTAAGCTGGAGCTAGAAAATGACCTTCTTGATATAATGCAAATCATAAAGATCAATAGGATAGGCGATTTAGTTAGGGATTCCATCAAGGTAACTTATACTTAAAAACAACTAAGGAAAGCGATGGTTAAAATTTGGGCTTTCTTTAGGTGTTTTTAAGGATAAGTTAAAACCATGTGCAGAGGAAGCTAATATAAATATAAAATCATCTAGAGGACCACAACAGGAAAAAAAATTCTAGGAAAGAACACTACTCTTATTGATAATGCAGTGGGAGTTACTCTATAAAGAGAAGTGGAACTTAAAAGTAAACGGGTGAAAGAGCTTTAATTTGAAGTAGGAACAAGTTATTGAGACTCTTTTCAAAAAATTTTGAAGCAAGCTTTTAAGGATTATTAACTCCAGGGCCAAAAGGGAAAACTGTCTAAGTACCTAAGAGTGAGGTAAGTCCTAACTCAAACATTATGGAGTTGAATTCCTATAGCTATAATGGGAAAAAGGACGAATTCTTAGATCCCAGTTTAAGAAACCATAAATTAAGAAAGAGAAAGGTAAAAGTAGGAAACATTAATGGACCTATCAATATGGAATATTAGAGGGCTGAACTGCCCAAATAAATAGTTGGCATTTAAGGATTTCCTGGTCCATAGGAAGCCACATTTTTTTGGAATCATTGAGACTATAATGAAAGCAGAGGCTTTTAAAGGAGTGGATCACTTATAGCGATCACTCTTCCCACCCTAATAGAAGAGTGATAATGGCTTTTGATCCCTATGAAATTAACTTAGTCAGTTAGACTTGTTATGACCAATTTGTACATTGTGATTTGGTAATGGATGAAACTAACAAACAGATAACTATAACTATTATCTATAAAGGCAGCTGGCAATATTAGAGATCAAAACAATGGAATGGGTCTACATAATTTGGTTCTAAATATGAATACTCCCGAGATGTTAGTAGGAGATTACAATTGTATATTATCCTCTAATGAAACAAATAATAGTTTCCATATTCTAATGCAAGGTTATATGAATTACTTAATCTTAGCTCTATGGTGGGATTGACAGATCTTAAATTCACTAAATCTTTTTACACTTGGTTGAATCAATATAATGGAGATAGATTCATGTAAAGAAAGTTAGACATATTCCTAGTATATGACTAGTGGTTGAACAACTTTTTACAGAGCTTTGCTCATTTTGGAAACTCTCTAATTTTTGACCATTCTTTAATCGAGCTAATTCAATGTAACATACTACTACCATAGAGCATATTCTCGAATATCCAGCGGATATTCAAAAATGTACCCTATGAAAATGGCATGTTAAAGAAATCACATTAATTTATTATGGTATCATATATAACACAAGTATTCAAAATATCAACTTTTCCTATTTCAGTCGCTACATAACTTACATTGTAGTGTTATGCTTCATAATCCATACATTTACATTACCAAAAACATATGAGAGTTTACTATTCTTTTATAAAATGTTCTATATGAAATGAGAAAAGTGAATAAACACAATCTACTAGACTCCTTAGATATCTGCTGACTAGACCTTTGAGCCATTCTTGATCCCAAAAATTGACAGTACTAAACTTCAACTAGATTGCCTTAGAAGCTAGGCCTTCCTTGTACCTGAAAATCGACATTGCAATTTTGACAAGTTTGTCAACTCAATGAGAGAACCATCATCGATGTGCTCACTCATAACAAATCACAAGGACAATTCAAAATCCAATTCACAAGCAAATCATATCATCTAATAGTGAATATTACGTCACATTTTATCATGCTTCAATAAATACAACTTGTGTATAATATTTCAAATCATTATCTCAAAGCAAACCAATAATTCATTTTAATCATCCATGTGATACATATCATATTGTATATGTAAATGTACATGTGACTCCATTCATTTTACTTTATTGTGACCGAGCACCTATTTACTATCCCATATCCATTATGGATACCATACTTATTTCATTTACTATACTGTACTTATGGTAGATATCGGGCTCATTAATAATTGAGCATGTGGCTCTTTGTGCACATTTTGAGCTTAAAGCTCTGTTTCACACTAGTCACTCTAGTCATAACTCCTTTATCTGATCTTGCATATCAATGTAAGGAAATGCATCAATTCATATAATATGCTAATACTTTTCATTCAATATGTACAATCATTTATCACATTCATCGGATCTGAGCCCGGTATTCCACATTCATTTGAGTACACATTCAGTATTAGACATACAATTTGAAAGCAGTTCCAATACATTCTTGAATATCAAACTCCTCAAACCAACAATGTCTAGAATTATCACAATTACATAAGTAACAAATCAACAATTGAAATTTAAACATAAACAAATCAATCATAGCAAGAAAACATCTAGGTTAACTCACAGTACGCTCTAGATAAGCTATTGCCTTGATGATCTAACAATGTCTGGATGTTGATGATCACTTTGTGCTTTTTTAATCATGCAATACACACATATTTAACACATTAAAAAGTTAATCAATCATATAAATATTCAATCATGCAAATGTATATGTGTCATGTTTAATGCATGCTCAAATGACTTTCCCGAGTATGTATCCTTAATCATGAGTCTTGATCATTAAAACATTATAGCTTGTATACAACTATTTTGTAATTTAGGATTATACCTTAAGTAAACTTGATTATTCTAAATTCATCAACCATACATTCACTAACTCTTTTCTAACATTATAAATAGTCACACAATTTTCCCAAATTCTTCCTAATATATTACTCATATCCTTTGGATCACCTTTGCATTCATAAGAACACCTTTATTCCTTAGACAACTTATAAATTCCAAATTTAGATACATCGATATCAAACAATCATTTCCTTAAGTTATAACATCAATTAACAACCTAAACTTATCAAACACTTAACCAACTAATCCAATATCAAACGAGGTTCATTTTAAGCCTCAATTAAGTCCAAATGCACCAAAGTAAAGTAACTTATCCTTAATTGGTTCAACAATCACACAAAACAAAAAATTTCAACTTCAAAGCATTGTCCACAAATGTGGAGGGCCTTCCCATGATTATGGGATAAGTGAATCGAAGGTCCACCGTCCATTTCCTTCAATATTTTTTTCCAGACTTTAACACCTTCATACCAAATTCAAAACATCCTCTTAATAGTCCATTAACTATACATCAGTTACACCTTAATTATAATCTAATTCCTCATCAATTTCATCTCCAATTTAAACTCAAAATTATTCAAGTGGCAGCTTATAAATTATTGTCTTTCATGCATCAAAACAAAATAGAAACTATCATTCACTATCATATATATAGTCATAGTTCTTTCCCATTTCAAGAACACTACATTAGCACCTTTCTTTAACATAAATTCACCTTCATTGGACTTCAAATCCAAAGCTAATTGACCTATATAATAACCAATAACCCACGGTTTTCATACATCAAGAACAAAGCATAAAATTATCCAAGTTCATCCAAATTCAATCATCATAATCTTTCTATTAAAACATGCCATCAAGATCAATACTTTACTTACTTGTATAGCTTCCAATCCTAGCTCAATTTATCGAGTCTACCTAGCTTTCCATAGATACAAAATCATCATAAATTCAAGGTGGAAATAGGTTGGTTTTCGGTAAGGATAAAAGACCATAACAAGAACAATAATGTTCTGGTTCTTTACCTAGCTTTATGAAGGGTAAAAGTATAGATTTGGTATGGCAATTTAGCAAAACTTAAACCAAAATATAGAGATGTGATTCCTCCAAAGGACTTTAACCAATGAAATCATTCGCTTTTTTAATTGCTTATTCTGATAACCAACTATCTTAACAGGTTCCTCAACATAACTCAAGTTAGTTATAACTTCAACCTCCTGAGTCGGTAACATATGTATTGGATCTGACCGATATCTTCTAAGCTTACTAATATGAAACACATTATAGATCTGAAGCGTCTCTGCTAGTAATGCTAACTTGTAAGCTAATAGTTTAACTCTCTCAGTGATCTTATATAAAATAATGTATCTAAGGCCTAACTTACCCTTTTTACCAAACTTTGGCACTCCTTGCAAAGGTGATACTCTCATAAACACCTTATCTTCCAATTGGTACTCTATATCTCTACAGTGCTGATCTGCATAACTGTTTTGCCTATCCTAAGCCGCCTTAATTCTACTACAGATCAATTTAACCTTATCAATAGTATCCTGAATCACCTATGGGCCTTCAACAATCCTTAGACCCTCTTTATCCTAATATAAAGGCGAATGACACTTTTTTTCATATAATACCTTATATGGTGCCATACCGATACTTGATTATTGTATGCAAATTTAATGAGAGCTATATATTGATCCCATACTCCTTGAAACTCTAAAGCACAAGTTCTGAGCATATCCTTAACATTCTTAATAGTTCTTTCACTCTGTCTGTCTTTTTTAGAATGAAATGTTATACTAAAATTCAACATTATACCTAATGTTGTTTATAAACTGCCCCAAAATTTAGAAGTAAATTTGAGATCTCGATCTGATACAATAGATATTGGAACTCTACATAATCTCACTATCTCATTTACATGCCTTCGAGCTAACTGATCCAATGTGTTATTCTCTCTCATAGGTAAGAAATGAGCTAACTTCATCAATCTGTTAATAATGACCCATATGGCATCATATTGCCTTGGAGTCCTCGGTAAACCCATAACGAAATCCGTAGTAGTCCTCTCCTATTTCCACTCCAGAATAGGTAATGACTGTAACTTTCCAACTAGAGCTTGATGCTCTGCCTTAATATGTTGGCATGTCAAACATTTAGCAACATACTCTGCCACTTGCTTCTTCATCCCCAGCCACTAAAAATGTTGCTTCAAAGCATTGTACATCCTGGTAGTACCAGGATGCATAGCATAGGCTACTATGTGAGCTTCCTCTAAAATTTCTTTCCTCAAATCATCAACATTAGGTACACATAATCTCTGCTTCAACCACAATGTATCATTTCTCAATTAAAACTCAGAACTCAAATTTTGTTTCGACTTCTCAATAAGCTTCACTAATTCTGGATCCTTGATTTGAGCTTTTCTGATCCTTTCATACAATACTGGTCTAAGCTTCAATATAGATAACAATGTTCCATTCTGGCCAAAATATAACTCAACATTTAATGCCCTCAATTAAACTAGGTTTGGCAGCCTCGATGTCTGAATTTGTGCCACACTGCTATTAGATTTCCTGCTTAATCCATCAGTTATAACATTAGCTTTACTAGGACAGTATTCAATCATGCAATCATAATCCTTAAGCAATTCAATCCATCATTGTTGTCTCACATTCAATTCTTTCTAACTTAATAAATATTTCAAACTTCTATAATCTATAAATATATGAAATGTTTCACCAGACAGATAATGTCTCCAAATCTTCAAAGCAAACATCACTGTCGTAAGTTCTAAATTATGAACTGGATAGTCAAACTCATAAGATCTTAATTGTCTCGATGCATATCTGTTGATGGTAAAACCTATCTACTTATTTTATGCTCAAAAACTGTAAGTGAACGGGTCGTGACTTGCAATAAAAAGAGCAGATATGAATCCGCCAGGGATTGATGCCTAAACACCACTTAATTTAGACACAACTTTGTTTAAGAAACTAAATTATGAAATGTAAATAATCTAGAAAATTAAATTAAAATTAAAAGACTAATGTAAACAATGGACAATACCGTAATTGCTGAAAATCTGAATTCAAGAATCTAAGTGCTAGAGATTACTTTTTCCTTATTTTGTCTCCCTCCTATTTTATTGAATGAATTGTGACTTACCCTAGATTTCTGAATGTACTAATTACCCTGTCTCAAGGTGTAACTATTTTGTCCTAATCGACTTAACGGGAATCAATTAAACGATCTCTCAGCCTACCTAATGACTCTACTGATTAAACTATCCTATATGTAATCAATTGACTAATCAAGATCTCTCTTCTAACTATTCAATTGACATAATGATTGCTAGTATATAGGTCACCAACTCTTGTTGTACAATCCTACATGAATCTCATCTCACTCACTCTCTCGATTGTTGCAAGACAACAATTTAAAACAACAATCACCAAAGACACTTTATTCAATTCAATAAAATAGGAGTTTTGACAAAATAATTCAAAAGCAATCCCTAAAATGAAATCAACCAAACATGGTCTCCCTAACATCATCAATAATCAAATAAACCATTTTTACAAATAATAGAGAAGATTAAAATTCCAGTTTTTATAGCCTAAAAATCCTAGGTTTAACGAAGCCTCGTAGATTGTCTCGGATTACAATTCCCATATCCGTGGGAATCTGCATGATTCCCACAAGCGTGGGAATTGCACACAGATTCACTCCTCATTTCTACTGTGATTTCCCACATCTGTGGGAATTTGCATGATTCCCACGAATGTGTGAATTTGTCCCAGATGAACTCTTCTTGTCTTCTCTTCTTTGATCCTTTGTTCAACCTCCACATTGCTCTCTCTTCCTTCCTACACAAAAATAATCAATTTTTACCCTCAATTAGCATCAAACACATAAGAACAACAATGGAAATCAAACTTAATGAAAACACACAAAATGAATTCTAAACTAGAATTTTAAACAACAATTATACCAGAAAACACATGCCAATTACCTATAAAAGCATATCCTAATGCACACCTATCAACATCCCCCCACTTGAATCTTTGCTTGTCCTCAAGAAAAATAAATAAAACCAATCAATTGTACCACTTCATTTTCACATAAATCAAAACATACAATCCCTCAAATTCAAGCCAACTCAAATATCAAGTTAATGCATATATCATGACTACTTTTTCGTTGGTATACATAAGCAAACTCATAATTGACACAATCACTCAAAGATAAATAAAGATGCACAAATGAATCTTCCTCATAGTTTTCACTCATTTCCTTGAAGTGTTTAAGGGTTAGTGATTCACTCAAACTTCCTATAGGAAACTACGCTATCATAAGCTTGCTAATACACCAATTCTCATGATTGCATGCATAAATGGATCAAAAGAGGGGAAAGAGTGTTAAGCACAAGCATAAGTAAACTACCTAGTGGATAAAAATGGGATAAGTAAACACAACCACGAGACATACAAATATAACTAATATTCTGCACTTATTGATGTTATTCACTTATTCTTCCTTTTTCTTTTCTTTTTTTTCATTTTTTCATTTTTCTTTCTTTTTCTTCATACATGGAAGAAATATGATTCAAAACTAGCACTATATATAATGTAGTCCATAGACAGTAATATACTTAACTTGTCTCTGTAAAAATTTTACACACTCTCAACTAATGTTTTACTTAATACTTTAGTAAGCTTATGAAAGGGTAGGATTTTAAAATTTGGGTGTTTTCAAGAAACAAAAGGTTAAGGCTCAATAGGGGTAGTAAGGGATAATTAACGGGTAGGTCATTTAAGGCAAGGGTTAACACAAAAAGGGCCTAGATTATCTCTACTAAGCATGCATCCAGTAGACTCAAACTGATTCAAAGCCATTTCTGAAGGTAGTAACCTATAGAAGTACAGTCAACAAAGAAATAAAATGACTATAGATGGAGTCATATGGCTCAATCCTCACTTCGACTCAATTGAAAACTCATTATACATCTCTACAGTACCTCATTATTCAAATGTCGATTAGTGACTAAGCTTATGTAACCAACTATTTTTCATCACCGTATATGGTTCACTTTCTACTTAAGTAGCCTAATCCGAGTTCAAGCATGCATTCAACCTAATTCCAACTAACATAACAAAATTTCATGGCAATATTTATCATAGTGACTCAAAAGTGGCTCTATTGTTAACATAAAGGACATACAATATGCCTAAACATGCATCCTATTCAACACAAAAAAAATGTTTAAAATGCAACTAAGAGCTTTGATGTCACCCCCCCACACTTAAAGATCATATTGTCCTTAATGTGATAAGTCAACAACCAAATAAAAGGAAATGACATCAAACCATATAAAAAAAGAAAACAAACCGAACAAAAAAAATTTAAACAAACGAACGATATTAACCCAAGCAGAAGATACTAACGTCAAATCAACATTAAAGAAATTATAACTAAACAAAAGACATAACAGACAAACAAATAATATGAAACCAAATACACATGAAATGAAATTTACTCACACATAAGAAACAACAAAATTTAAAAGTTTAAGGGATAAGAAAAGCTTATTATGATGATGGTGGTGATGGTGATGGTGATGGTGTAGGAGCTTCAAAATTGTTCCTCTGACAGAAGTTAAGGAACCTTTTCTTTAAGCTACATTGCTCCTTATGAACCTGCCACATTTGAGTGCTGAGTTCAACGAGTTGGGATGTCATCCGTTGTTGATTTGTGACTATTCGGTCAAGAATCAGTTGATATCGGTCAACTGCTATTGGTTCCCTCGATTCCTCCACTACTACTTCCTCCTCTGGTTCTAGAGCTGCGCTAGATGTGGAAGGTCAGTCTACAACTGCACTGGCACCCCTCCTGCTCCTTACTACAATGTGCATCTGAGGATTGTGAAGTTCTATAGATTGGACCTTTATAATCTCAGAACGTCTCAAATAGACTATGTCAAACATGTCGTGGGGAGTAATATGCAAATTTTCCATATTAACATATAAAATACACCCAGAGTAGAAGCAATATGTGTCATCCCAAAAGACATATTCTTTTTATTAATCACACTCACTAGTGATCGAAAATTCCATAAGGTGTGTTAATTTTAAGCTTTCTATCAGAAATGGGGCCCAATAGGTTGCTGCTAAGTTGGGTTTTCCCTCGCTGAAAACTTGAAGGCGGAGCTCATCGACTGATTGTCTGACCCTCATCGTCCTTGCTAGAGCCATTGTTAGAAGAAAATCTACAAAAAAGAAAGAGAGAGAGAGTGAAATTCATATTTTAGAGAGAAAATAAAACCCCAGCTAAATCCTTGTATTTTTGAATGATTGATACATGAAAAGAATGAAGGAATATAAGATTAATGGAAAAGGATGAAGAAAATACCAAGATTCTAGATAAAAATGAAGAGTTTTAGAGAGTGGTAGGAGAGAAAATCGTCTTCTAGAGAGAGAGGGAGTGAAATTTTGAAAAGTGAATGAGAGAAGAAAAGGGGGGAAATTTTTTAAACTCCCTTTCGGATGGGATTCCCACGCTTGTGGGAATTCTGGATATTCCCACAATTCCTACGAACGTGGGAATTGGTGATCCTTGCAAATTTCAAACCTTCTTCCAAGCTTATATACATTCTTCATGATCCCAAAACCTACAAACACATCAAGATAATATCATCAACAAGAAATTTGAAAAGAAATCAAATTGAAATCTAAACAAAATCAACACAAACACCAATCCAATCGAATTCAAACATGATGATAACTAAAGAATTCAAATGAACTATTAATTGAACAATAACAAACAAAGACTAGTTGACTCCCATAGGTTGTCTCCCATACAGTGCTTTTGTTACTGTCAATAGCTCGACTCTCCTTCTTACTCATAGCAGTTCAAATGATCGGAATGATAGCAGTGTATAAACTGATCTCAGACTTTGTACAGGGGCTACCTTATTTTAGGCTCCACCTTCATTATTGTTTTTCTTTTTTCGTCTTCTCTTACGTGTTCGTTTCTTCCTGAATGCATTTTCAGGGTCCTTAATATTTGTCCATCCTCCTTAGAGTTTAGTTTGCTTAATGTTCATTGGGGGTAGAGTAGGACAATAATTTTTCTTCGACATTTTGAATGTTAACTGCTCCTTCCCTACTCTCAATATTAACTCGCCCCCATCAACATCAATAATCACGCAAGTAGTAGCCGGAAACGGTCACCTAAGAACCATCAGGGTTTTCTCGTCTTCTCTAATATCCAATATGTAAAAATCCACAGGAACGAAAAATTTATCAATGTGTAGCTGCACATTCTTGATGATCCCCTTTGGTAAATGCACTGTCCTGTCAGTCATTTTCACTAATGTCTTAGTCGACTTTGGCTCTTCTAGACCTAACTTCTGATTAAACGAGTACGACGTCACGTTGATACCTATCCTAAATCTGCAAATGCTCAATCTATCTTAACTCCATTTATACTACAAAGAATGAAAAGGTCTCCTGGATCTTCTTTCTTCTATGTTACATATAGACTTTCTCCTAATATGTTATTGATAACCTTTTCTGTCAACGAAGCCTTTAACATGAGCTTTGTCTGGAGTTGATTGGTTATGTCTGCAATCTCGCTTAACTCCCCTTCTTTAGAATTCTGAGCTACTTCACTTGAAGATGGCTTCCATTGAGCAAAATTTTGATGTGGAAGTTCAAGCTGAAGTTCCTTAATCGGCTCACTTACTGGTCCATTTGGAAGGACTTCTAACACTGTTTGTTCTTCTTTCTTGTTTCCAACTTTCTCCCTATGTTTGCTTTCTTCTTTCTTAATCCGAGTGATGGCCGTGATTCTTTCCTTTGAATTCACCTCAGTGTTGCTTGGTAGACTACCTGCACTTCGTGAAGATAAAGCGTTAGCTAGTTGGCCTACTTGAACTTTCAGATTGTGGATGGATGATGAATGATTCTTTAAAACCTGATCGAATTTTGCTTCTATCCTCTTCTGATTTCCCTCCTGGCTTGCATGCATACTTTTATGATTCTCTTCTTGTACTACCAATTTGGACCCCAAAACCTCCATCATCTTATCCATTTTGCTTTCCAATGCTCCGATTCGATCTTGCTGGAATATTGCGGTCCTTGTGGTCTTTGGTGGCCACTTGTATTATTGTTATTCCAAGAAAAGTTTGGGTGGTTTTTCCAACCTAGATTATATATGTTAAAATATGGGTTATTACCTCACTATGGCTGGCTTAAATAACTTACATGTTCGGTCCCGCTAGTTCCTAATAGGAAACATTCCATTAAGCTATGGTTGTTCTCCCAACACAACTCACATTGTGCTTGCATTGTCTTAACTACTGAAGTGGATGCTCCTTGCATGTTGTTTAGCTGCTTCATCAAGGTCATGATATGAGTCTATAAGGCAATAACTAAGTCAATAGGTATCATATCTTTTTGTTCCTTCTGTTCTTATCTACTCCTCTCGCTCGACCACATGCAGTTGTTGCTTGCCAACTCTGCCAACAAATCATGAGCTATTTTTACAATTTTTCTCATCAGTGAACCTTCGGTTGCTACATCAATTGTGGCCCTTGTGCTAGGATTCACTCCATTATAAAATGTTTGAAGTAAAAATTTCCTTGGGTTGTTGTGATGTGGACAGCTCCTCTGAATTTCCTTAAATCTCTCCCAAGCTTCATAAAGAGATTCTCTGTCATTTTGCTGGAAATTTGTTTATCTCCTTGATAATCCTCATCATCTTTGTCAACGGAAAATACTTGGCGAGGAATGCTTGGGCGAGCTGCTTCCAAGTTGTGATCTGGTCTGGATTCAAAGAATTGTACCATATTTTAGCCTACTCTTTCAACGTGAATGAAAATAGTTACAGCTTCACCGCATCGTCAGACATTCTGTTAAATCTGAATGTGTCACAGATCTCCAAGAGATTTGCAATGTGCGCATTTGGATCCTTATTGGATAGCCTGTAGAACTGCACTCTATTTTAAAGAATATTGAGTAGCGCCGGCTTTATCTCAAAATTATTTGTTTAAATTACCGACCTCGTCACTCCTTGAGAACTAAACCCTGGCCTCATGAAATCCATCAGTGTCCTTTCCAGTCCTCCTTGCTCTCCTTCTTCAGCCATATCTTGATTTGAGAAATTTAGACACTTTGCCATTTTTGTTTCTCTTTCGTGCTTCTTAATGTCAGGAAATTTGTCCTCTATAGCTTCTTTTGTCCTTCGTGTACTCCTTGTGTTCATGCACCTTCAAATACACAAGGAAAAGTATCAAAAACTCTTAAATCAAAGTAATCTAAATCAAATATGATGCTCAACAATCAATCCCTGGCAACGGTGCCAAAAACTTGTTGATGGGAAAACCTATCTATTTATTTTATGCTAAAAAATCACAAGTGAACGGGTCGTGACTTACAAGAAAAAGAGCAGATATCGTTCCCACAAGGATTGATGCCTAGACACCATTTAATTTAGACACAACTTTGTTTAAGAAACTAAATTATGAAATGCAAATAATCTAGAAAATTAAATTAAAATTAAAATTAAAAGACTAATGTAAACAATAGACAATACCGCAATTATAGAAAATCTGAATTCAAGAATCTAAGTGCTAGAGATTACTTTTCCTTTATTTTGTCTCCCTCCTATTTTATTGAATGAATTGTGTCTCATCCTATATTTTCGAATGTACTAATTACCCTCTCTCAAGGTGTAACTATTTTTTCCTAATCGAATTAACGGGAATCAATTGAACGATCTCTCAACCTACCCAATTACTGTACCGATTTAACTAGTTATTAAACTATCCTATGGGTGATCAATTGACTAATCGAGATCTCTCTTCTAACTATCACCAACTCTCGTTGTACAATCCTACGCAAATCTCATCTCACTTATTCTCTCGATTTGTTTCAAGAAAACAATTTAAAACAACAATCACCAAAGACACTTCATTCAATTCAGTAAAATAGGAGTTTTGACAAAATAATTCAAAAGCAATCCCTAAAACGAAATCAGCCTAACATGGTCTCCATAACATCATCAACAATCAAATAAACCATTTTTACAAAGAATAGAGAAGATTAAAATCAAAAAATTGAATAAAAGAACTCCTTCTCTTCTTTGTCAAAATCTGGAATTTTAGTGTTGATGTGTTATTTTGCCCAATCCTGATGATGATCCTTGTCTTTAATCCATCCTCAATGCTCCAAACATATGTTCTCCACTCAAAGATCGTGTTTCTATAGGTGGGTGTCATCTCCCTTGAAGATGGAGGCTTAATGATGTTTTTATAGCCCAAAAATCCTAGGTTTAATGAAGCCTCGTAGATTGCCTCATATTACAATTCCCACGTTCGTGGGAATCTACGTAATTCCCATGAGCGTGGGAATTGCACATAAATGCACTCCTTATTTCTGCTGTGATTTCCCACATCCGTGGAAATTTGCATGACTCCCACGAATGTGGAAATTTGTCCCAGATGAACTCTTCTTGTCTTTTCTTCTTTGATATTTTGTTCAACCTCCAAGTTGCTCCCTCTTCCTTCCTACACAAAATAACCAATTCTTACCCTCAATTAGCATCAAACACATAAGAACAACATTGGAAATCAAACTTAATGAAAACATACAAAATGAATCCTACTAGAATAATAAACAACAATTATGTTAGAAAACACATGCCAATTACCTATAAAAACATATCCTAATGCACACCTATCAATAAGCAATCACTCTACTATACTGTATCAAAACACATCCTAACCCCTAGTGTGAAGCAACAATATATACTACATATCCTCCAAATCTAAATGGAATAGGTAACACCAATACTGTAGTTAATCAGTGTTTTAATTCCTCAAAACTCCTTTGGCATTCATCACTCCATCTGAAGGTACATTCTTCCTCAGAAGTTTTGTCAAAGGGGCTAAGATCAAAAAAAACCCCTAGATAAACCTCATGTAGTAAACTGCTAGTCCAAAAAAACTCTGAATCTCAGACATATTTCTCGGGACTTCCCATCTCATCACTGCCTCAACTTTCTTCGGGTCTACCTGTATGCCCTGTCCAGATACTATATGTCCCAAAAATACCACTTGATTAAGCTAGAATTCACACTTACTGAACTTAACATACAATTGCTTCTCTCTCATTATTCGTAAGACTAACCTCAAATGCCTATAATGTTCCTCTCTACTCTTTGAGTATACCAAAATTTCATCTATGAATATAATCAAAAAATGATCTAGCTAAGGTTGGAATACTTTATTCATCAATGCCATAAAGGTTGTCGAGGTATTTTTCAACCCAAAAGGCAACACCAAAAACTCAAAGTGCCCATATCTGGTCCTGAATGCACTCCTTGGTACATCAGTTAAACACCTAAGCTCCCTATAATTGATCAAGTAAATTTTCTATTCTAGGTAAAGGGTACTTATTCTTCACTGTCACCCAATTCAATTTTCTATAATCAATGTATAATCTCAAGGTTTCGTCTTTCTTCTTCACAAATAAAATTGGAGCTCCCTAATGTGACACACTAGGCCTAATAAAGCCCTTATCCAACAACTCCTGCAACTGAGTCTTAAGTTCCTTAAGCTCCACAGGTGTGATCCTATACAAAGGAATAGATATAGGAGCAATACTTGGAAGAAGGTCAATTATGAACTTTATCTCCCTATCTGGGGTTAAACTCAGTAATTCAGTGGGAAACACATCCAGTAAATCCCTAACAACAGAAATATCATGTACTGTCAGCCCAATTCAGGTATCAGTCATATAGGCTATATAAGCCTCACATTCACTTTCAATCATCCTAAAAGTACTCATTGAGGAAATTAATTTGGTTGGCATTGCTTGACTAACACCTTGAAATATTACTCTCAGCTGAGTGGGAGATTTAATAATTACCTCCTTAGTGTAGCAGTTCATTACAATCCTATGTGCAGTAAGACAGTCGATACCTAAAATAAGGTCTATCTCTTTCAACTACAATACTATCAGATCGACTTTCAACTTCGCCTGATCAATCCAAATCATACACCCTTTACACACTTTTCCAATCACTGTAGTACCCACCGGTGTACTCACTTCTAATCCACATTTCCACATCTCTCTCTCACAATGTAGTTTAGATGCCAGATATGGTTTGATAAATGAATGTGTAGATCTTGTATCTAATAATGAAAATGCCTCAAAATTAAAGACATGTAACACACCTAAAATAACATCTGGGGAGTGCTAAACCTCCTGTCTTGTAATAGCATAGACCCTAGCCTCGGACTATGGTTGGTTACTCCACACCTCGGTCCTTACACTAGGACCTGCTGAACTTGTTCTACCTTTACCTCATCCTCTTTGCCCTGCTCTACTAGCTCTACTTTGTTGGATAGTCGTCTCAATTACTCTCACTCCATACTATATTCCCAAAGTTGAGGGATAGTGTCTAATCTGGTGCTCAAAAGAGTCACAATGAAAGCAAGCTCCCGATATCTTCCAACATGCTCCGCCTTGTTTCTTTCCACAATGCTCACAACTAGGCATCTGTTGTGTCTGCCCTCCTGATACTTGAACAAAACTACCTCTCGGTCTAAACCCTGACTGTCTCAATCTAGTATGTGAATAAAATGATATATTTTGGCATTTACTGAATCTCCTACTAAAATTAACTTGAAACTCACCATGTCCCTTCATTCTAAACTTCTGGCTATACTTTCCTTATCCATCTTTCAATAACTGTTCAATTTAGATTGAATTAGCTCTCAGCTCAGTAAAACCACTCAAATTAGTGATAGCTAACCTCATTTTAATCTCCATATTTAGTTTATCCTCAAATTGCCTACACTTATCTTCCTCAGTCAGAATCAAAGCAGTAGCATACCCCATTAACTCATTAAACCGCACCTCATACTCGGCTACATTAAGGCTTCCTTGTTTCAGATCTAGAAACTCCTTTATCTTCCTATCCATATAGATCTTTGGCATATAGTTCTCCTTAAAGACCCTTATTTTGGAAACTCTTTAATTTTTGACCATTCTCTAATCGAGCTTATTCAATGTAACACACCACTACCATAGAGCATATTGCCAAACATCCAGAAGACATTCAAGAACATACCCTATGAAAATGGCACGTTAAAATAATCACATCAATTTATTATGGCATCATACATAACACAAGTATTCAAAAGATCAACTTTTCCCATTTCAAGTAACATAACTTACATTATAGCATTCCACTTCATAATCCATATATTTACATTACCAAAAACATCTGAGAGTTTACTGTTCTTTTACACAATTTTCTATATGAAATGAGAAAAATGAATAAACACAATCTACTATACTCTTCAGATATCAACTGACTAGACCTTTGAGGCATTCTTGATCCCAGAAATTGATAGTACTAAACTTCTACTAGATTGCCTTAGAAGCTAGGTCTTCCTTATACCTAAAAATCAGTGTTGTAATTTTGATGAGTTTGCAAAATCAGTGAGTGAACCATCATTGATGTGCTCACTCATAACAAATCATAAAGACAATTCATAATCCAATTTATAAGCAAATCATATATCATCTAATGTTGAATATTACGTAACATTTTATCAGGCTTCAACAAGTACAACTTATATACAATATTTTGTTGGAGTTATGTAAATATAGTGCCCTAGAACTTAATTTTCTTCCAGTTACTTTTTGTAATGAAAATATTTATTATTAATAAAACAAAAGAGTTTGGTTTTATATGTATGAGCATAACAAAACTAGTCATAAGGTACTGAGATTCTTTTGTAAGTAATATACATATATATAGAGATGTATGGAAAACATGTATATTATTAAAATATAAAATAATTGATTCACAGTTGAATAATCAAGTTGGTCGCTTAATTATGGTTTAGACTATAGTGTTGTGATTTATCTCCATGTAAATAAAAGAGTTTACTTTAAGGGAATGATAAGTTTCATATCGTAGTTGACTATCGATAATGGCACTATTAAATGGATCTGGAATCACGTATGTTTTAAAGAATAAAGTAGGTTATTACTTTAATCTGAAAACATACACTTAAGCATTCGTTTATTATGGACCACAATCTTAATGAGTGGTGAACTCATATGTGCTTTATTATAATTCTTAATATGATCGGAATGGATTTTTACAAAGTATCAATTCGGTGTCTGCATATTAGAATTATTAATTGAAACATGTATCAGGGAACATTCACTCAAATAAAGAGTTTATAGTGATATCATCACTTCTAG
>JAOQML010131023.1:0-17253 GCA_027568935.1 Erythroxylum urbanii | reverse complement strand
TGTAATGGGCCCAAAAAGGTTATTGGAAATTTTATTGAACTATGTTGTTATGTTGAAAATTATAAAACAAAGTGGGCTAATTTGGTTATCAAATTCTCGCACTTTATGTTTGTGGTTTAAATAAAAAAAATTTATACCAATTTCAGAGTGATCGAGTGCTCTAACATGCCACCCTCGCGGGGCACGAACTCGGATATCACCATCGATGTCAGGTTCGGGTCCAGCGAGAGTGGGGTTACAAGAAGAGATAACAACAAAATCTTATAGTGGGTAAGTGAAAAATGATGGCAAGGTTCAACATTGAGAGTGTTGGTGAGGGTGAGATGGTCGTGAGTGAAGAAGAAGAGAGAAGAAGATAACGAAGAGAGCATGTAGTAAGAGTGAAAAACAATTAAAAGATGGTCTTTCAAATGGTTTAGTGTCGTAGGTGAGTGTGGTGAGTGGCACATGTTTTGACACTTATCGCTTGCCATATGTCACCTTTTTGTGGTTCCTACTCGGCTCTTTTAATAACTAGTCCATTTATCTATAAATTTCCAGTCCATTTATCACCCAATTTTCTATGACACTTGTCATTAAATCCTAATGTCACTTGTTAATTATCTCTATTGCCATATGTCAATTATTTGTACTACCATGAGTAAATTTGTGTTGCTACTTAGCATCTTTCCTAGTCTAAAAATAAAAAAAATTTCAGAAATCTCTCAATTTTTACCAAAAATTTTGAATTAATAATTATAATTCACCGAATCAATTTTCAAGACATAAAAATTCACAATTCACATTATAATCATTTAAAAATCATTTATACCCTGGAATATGTCAATTAAGTGCATATATAATCTTTGTAATGTGTACAAAAAAATCAATAATCACATGTGTGTATGCTTATGCTAGTGATATGCATGTAAATGTAATGCATTTACTATTTTCTCAATGATATTACTCATATACAGAAATCTAGGGTTCTAACCCTTAGTATAAGAAAATGGGATATTACACTTAGTTCTTTTATTCAATTCACAATTTCGGTTATTTCCCAGAAAGCTCAAGTCAAGATAGAGTGGACCCTTCGAGATCCTTCAAGTGTTTCCCAATAGAGCTTTGGAGTTGGAAAATGACAAGGGTGAAGCATTCAATGTCAATGGACATAGATGGAAGCTATACTATGGAAGGACATACTTGCAAGAAAAGGAAGTCATCTCTTTCCTTTCTTCCACCTTTTCATGAATGCGTGTGGATTGGTTAAGCTAATGACCTTAACTTAGCATGTTTACCTTTCTTTTGCTTGTCTTTTTTTACTTCTTTTTTGATTTGTTTGGTTTTGATTATGTTTGGTTTGAGTTTGCTATGATTTCTTAGTGTTTACTTGGGTTTTATTTGAGTTTTAACTTGTTTTCTCTTCAAATTTCCTATTAGTTAGATGATTTTAATATGTTTGCAGGTTGCTTGAATGTTGGGAATGCATGCTAAGCTTAGAAGAGGGTTTAAAAGTTGGAAAATCAAGATTGGGTGTCTGTTCAAAAACTTTCTGGATCCTTAAACTATGATCGTGGGAAGCACAGGGATTCCCACGAACGATTGTGGGATCCCTAGCGAAAGGATTAAAAATCCCTCCTTCTTTCTTCTTTCTTCATCTTCTCACATTCTCTCCCTCTAAAACTAACACCCACTCATCCAAACCTCACAAATCCTTCATCTTTCCCACAATTCTTGGTGTTTTCTCCACTTTTTCCATCATTATTCACTCCCTTAACACTTATTTAACATTACCCACTCAAGAATCCAAGGATTTGGTAAGTTTTTCTCTCTTTCTGATAATCTCTCTCTTGACTCCTTTTGCAGGTTTTTCTCCTTAAATGGCCCCAAGGAAGCTTCTAGCCTATAAACAAACCAACCAACTATGCCTTCAAGTCTCCAAAGAAGATAATGTGATATAGCGGCCACTTTTCGCCCCTTATTCCCTATTTTTCAGTAGAAGAAGGTATGAGATTTCAGGATTTTAAGGATAGAGAGTTATTGCCTCCTAGGTACTTTGATTTTAACCTGTTAGAAACTTTAGGACTAAGGCGTGACATTGAAAGATTAGCTGTAAATATTAGTCGGGGTCGTTTAATTCATTGTGATGTATTGACATACCTCATAATGACTATAGAATTTTTTACTACTGTGTGCTACAATACGAAAATGGACACATTCTAGTTTAGGATATGTGGCCATGCATATAGGCTAAATTATGTTGTCATTCATGCGCTCTTTGAATTGTCTAAAACCAAAGTTTCGGATGACCATGATGATTTTAATGTGGATGATTATTGGAAGATCTTTACGGGTGAAAACACTTTTGACTTTAGGAATGCACCCAACACTTTGATTTGTAGCACCGAGCACTTACTTCTTCACAAGTTTATGTGCCTAATTATTTTTAATAAAACTGAAAGCAATAAGTGTTCGACTGAGAAACTTTTCTTTCTTTGGTGCCTAGATCGTAAAATTAAAGTGAATACCCCTTGTCCCATTTTTTGATCTATTGTGGGTTCCATTACTAAAAAAAGCTCATATTTTGGCATGGCTTACATTGTTATTACTTTGGCTTTGTACTATAATCTTGATTTGGATAGTGTACGCATAGCTAGACCTGATATGTTTGATATATCTTATTTAAGGCGCTCTAAAATTTTGGAGTCCCATTCTATGGAGCTTCAAAATCCTTAGACACATACTATGTTAAGAATAGGAAGGGCAAGGATGTAGCCACTTCTCAACCATCCTTCTCTTAAATGCCCTCGGAGCCCCAAGAAGAAGCAGTTAAAGACGAGCCAACTATAGCGGCAAATGTCGATAACTTTTAGTAAATCCTCAACCAAATGGCTAAAAATCATCAACAAATGACATTGCAAATTAATGAGCTCAGCACCCAGATGAGACAAGAACATTGAAGTCCCTTCCCCTACGCCTTTGCCAGCACAATCTCCTTGAAGCTTTCTTACCCTTTACTTTTTATGTTTTTTTATTTACCTTGTTAGTTGTTTTACTTACTTGTTTGTTTGATGTTGTGATTCGTGTTTTAGTTTCCTTTTGTGGTTGCCTTGTCATATTGAGGATAATGTGTTGTCCAAGTATGGGGAGGTGACATTTTCTTTGTCAATTGCATTGTTTTAGTTTATCTTAGCCACTATTTGTATTTCGTTAATTAGGTTACATGTTTTAGGCATATTATGTTATTGTTTTATATTGTTTTGTGTTAGCAATGGAACCACACTTGAATGCATGCTTGAACTCGGATTAGGCTACTTGTGTAGAGAGTAAACCATGTTGAGTGATGAAAAGTAGTTGATTGCATAAGCTTAATCAGAATTTGACATTTGATCAATGAGGTAGTGTAGAGACACATAATGAATTCTCATTTGAGCCTATATGACTCCAGCTATAGTCATTTTATTTCTTTGTTTATGTGATGCTTCCTTAGGTTATTACCTTCAGAACTTGCTTTGAATTGGTTTGAGTTTACTAGATGCATGCTTAATAAAGATGATTAAGGCCTTTTTTGTGTTAACGTTTGGCTTAAATGACCTATCTTTTATTATCCCTTGCTACCCCTGTTGAGCCTTAACCCTTTTATTTCTTAAAAACACCCCACATTTTAAAACCCCATTAGCTTACCCATTCATAAGCTTAGTGAAGTATTAAGTGATGCATTAGTTTGGGATTTTTGCTACATTTTTTTCGAGATGAGTTGAGTGATACTTCTACTTTTGGATCACATTGCACTTAGTTACTATTTTGTTCGTTGTTTCTTCAATTGTTGAAAAACAAGAGAAAAAGAAAAGAAAAGAAAAAGAAAGAACATTTTAGTAGCATCAATAAGTGCAGAGTAGTAGTATATTTACATTTATGTATCTCAGAAATATGTTTTGTTATCCCTCTATTCATTTATTACTTTATGAATGCTTATGTTAAACCCTTTACCTCGTTTAACCCACCTTAACCCTTACTACATTACAACCTGAAACAATTCCTTTTGATCTATTTATGTATGTAATCATTGTAGAGGAGAATTGGTGTATTAGCAAGCCTATGGTAGTGTAGTTTCCTATAGGGAGCTTGAGCCAAACACTAACCATCAAACACTTGAGAGAAATGAGTGAAACCATGAGAAAGATTCATTTTACATTTATACTTATCTTTGAGTGATGGTGCCATAAGTTGAGTTTGTTTATGTACAATAATGAAAAGTACTTATGATATATGTAGTAGCTTGACATTTGAGTTGGCCAAACTTTGAGGGATTGCATGTTTTAATCTTTGTGAAAATGAAGAGATGGAATTGATTGGTTGTGTTTAATTTTGCTTGAGGACAAGCAAAGATTTTAGTGTGAGGAAGTTGATAGTTGTGCATTAGTGTGTGTTTTGTTAAGTATTTGGCATGTGTTTCCTACATAATAGGTTATTATTGTTGTGTTTTAGGACTTATTTTGTATGTTTTTGTTTAGTTTGATCTTTATGGTTGTTCTTTTATGTTTGATGTTGATTTAGGGTAAGAATTAATCATTTTGATGTAGGAATGGAGGGTGGCCACCTTTGTGATTAAGCTAGGGACTAAGAGAGGAGAAGAGAAGTGGAGGAGTTGTAAGACAAGAACCCACGATCGTGGGATTCATGCTAATTCCCACGATCATCGGATCCCTAACCCAGAGAGACACGCGAGTTTCATTTATTTTTAGGTTCTTGTGACTATATAAGGGCAAAAATCCCTAGGGCCGAAGAGGGTGTTGTGAGAACTTGCCTCCTTAAACTAAAAAACAAATTTAGATCCTAAAGAAAGGTAGAGAACCAAGATTTCCATTCCAAATTTGGCAAAGAGCACACCAACTCCAGATTTTCCAAATTTGGGCAAAGAAGAGGAGGAGCTTGCTTCATCTAGTTCTTGTTTCATTTTTCTCTTCTAGCATCTTTATTATGGATTTTCTGGTTGTTGGAGATGTTAATGACATTATGAGTGGCTGAGTTATTTGTAGAGATTACTTTTAAACTACTTATTGAACTCCTACTTTGTTGATTTGAATGAATGAGGCTTTTGATGAATTTTGAGTTTATACCTTGCAATATATTGAGAAATTGAGTTGGGTAAATTATGTAGGGCTATACCATGAGAATTGACACTCTATAGACCTACATTCACTAAGTTAATTGATTAGTTAGAGAGAGATTTTGGCTAATTAGTTGATTATCCATAGGATAAATTCATAACTAGTTGAATTGGTTGACTGATTCTGTAGATTGCGAGATTGCTTAATCATTTCCATTTAATTTGGCTAGGGACAATTAATTACACCTTGAGAGAGGGTAGTTAATACATTAGGACATCTTAGGTGAGGCACAATTCAATTAAAAGGTAGAAGGGAGATCAGATAGGGAAAAAGTGATTTCTGATTGTTCAGTCTTGAATTCCAAGTTTCTGCACTTTTGCTTTATCATTTGTTCATTATTAGTTATTTGATTTAGTTTTTTTTCATATTATATTTATTAAAATTGATTCTCAAACAAAGCAGCCTGAATTAAGTAGTGTCTAAATACAATCTCTAAGGGATCAATATCTGTTATTTACTACAAGTTACATCTCGTATACTTGTAGTTTTAAGCGTAAAACTAGTGAATTGGTTTTGCAATCAACAGTAAGCACCCAATAAATTCTTTCGCGATATAAATATACAATTTTAAAGGTATTCCCTTTTGCGGTGGCATCAACACTAGAGGTTTAATCAGGGATTCCTTGATCCTATCAAATATCATCTAATGCTTTCCTTCTCAAAAAAATTCCTTATAATTTTTTAACTTCAAGAGGTCTAAGAATCCTTTCATTTCATCAGCCAGATTAGCAGTGAACCTCCTTATTTAATTCACCTGCATACAAACCTCTCCTTATTTAATTCACCTAGCATACAAACCTCTAGGTTTCATCTTATTTTGGGGTGGTTTTACTAAAAGCATGACTTTTGTTTTCCTCCAAAAGTGCACTTTAGGGGATTAACTTCAAGTTGTGCATTCTCATTTTACAAAAAGCTTCCCTTCAATTTTAGATATAGTTCATCTTGATTTTTTTTATTTAACAATAATATCATTTATATTAACTTCCAATATATAACCTACTAAATCATTGAAGATTTGATAAGTGGATCATGTATTTTTTTAAGTGATAGTGCATTATGACCTACTCAAATATCCTTTTTGATCAAAGACATCTCAAAACCATTTTAGAAATATCTGGTTTGGTTATAAATATCTTATTATAAAAAGAAAAATAATATGCAAAACAAAGTAAGTTGTTGTATCAATTAAAGAATCTATAATCAGCATCATGTACACATCTTTTGGAATTACTACATTTAAATCCCTGAATTTAACATAGACTCTGATCTTACCATTATTCTTTACTATAGGTATGACATTAACTAGTCACTCAGTATATCAAGTTGCTCTAATGAAACTAGTCTTACATAACTTTTTGATTTGTTATTTACTCTTTAACTCAATTTTTTAAACCATCATCCATGAGTCCATGAGATTGCCAATAAGGACAAAATTCTAGTTTTATAGGACATTTATGTTCCACCAACCTTTTATTCAACATTAGCATTTCGATATAGTCACAAGCAAAACAATTTTTGGATCCAGATTCTTGCTAACAAACACTCCATAGAATTCTCCTAAATCACTCAAATTTACTTATTCTAGTAATTCTTGCTATTGGCTCCTGAAATTGTCTATCTTTCTAATAGTAGATTTTAACTTTTGGACATAAACCTTGTCCTCCACTTTTAATTCTAATTTTTTAAACAACAACTTGACATTTTTCACATTTCTTCAATTCCTCAAAATCCTCAAAGATTTGCTGCATTTGGTATTTATTTTATGCAATTGCAGCTACCACAACTTTCCTTTATGAAAATCTACTTATCATGTTCCTTTATAGTTGGAACCTTCATCAACTTATTAATAAGCACGATGGTAGTTGTTCTTACCAACATTTATGATTATATCCCTACCTTTTCCTTGTCCTTATTTTTTGAAGACTCTCCATAGGATAAAATTCAAATTTGAACTAGATTTGTACGATCTTTATAGAATTTTTGTTGTCAAATTTAGCAAAGAAGGGATGTGAATCTACCCATACAATTTCTATCTTGTTGCCTTTCCATAAGAGTAGAAGTTAATAAAGAGATGATACTTTGAATTCTTTTTTTTTTAGGCAAGGATTTTTTATTCTTCCCAGAAGATTTGACAAATGATGAAAGGAGTTTTACAAAGGAAATAATATATGACACCTGAATGAGATTTTCTCTAACTTTGATGAATTCATCGAAATCTTTACCTTAATTTTTAGTCCTATTTGACTTCCTATAAAATTTCGGATTGTTTTTTCTTTCTTTACACTTCACCTTTCACTGATAACTTTTACACATGCTTATTATTTGGGTCTAAAGTACTTTCCTTATAAAGGACAGATCTTGTAAAAGATGTTGTGCTTGGGGCTGGCTTCTCCTAGGGTAATGGCTTGGTTCTTCCAAACCTGGCGACAACTTTCTACCATTGAAGCCTCCTCTTTTGAGTTCTAGTTAATGGTATCGAATTATTAGGATGCCTTAGTCACTAATAATAATGAAATGGTAACATCTAATGTAGCATTACGAATTGAGGTTGTCTATGCTAAAAACTTAATATTCAAAGATCAACTTTTTACTTAAAGATTTGAGTGAATTTTATTTTATGATTCTGTCTTACAATTTTTTCTTTGTTCAGTATTCTGGGAATCTGCAAATTTTCATTCGTAGAATTACCATTTAAATTATATTTGGGAACAAAAACACTAGTACCTAAATTCATAATTATTTCCGACTGATCTTTCATAACCTTCAGCTTCCTCTTGACATCCAACAAAAGATGTAGATCAAACTCAATTTCATTAATGATTGCAAGCAGTAGTAATGGATCCTCATCTATCAAAATGGTTTGGTTTGTAAGGCCCCAATATATGCCCTAGAAGCATTATAGTATGTCTAGGGTGTATTAAGAAGTGAACATAAAGAATTTAGTGTATCTAAGCATAGTAAGGGACACAATGGTAATAAATTTAAAAGATAGAGGTGAATTGATAATTTCCTCATTTAGGCATGACATGAATAATTATAAGTGAAAGATGGAATAGAATGAAACCAATTGATGATTTTATATGCCAATGTAGGAACTAAATGAAGAAGAGGGAGCAAATGTGCAATTTTTCCAAAAATCAACATATGGTCCAATGGGATTAAAACGTGTGTTTAACATGAGAAACCTCATGAAAAGTGGTGTAGAAGAGAGGGGAGAGGGACTTGTATGAAGGTTTTAACTCCAAAATTTTCTCTTCTCATCTCCTTTCATTCCATCTCCTTAATCACATCAATTTGCATAAGGAATCAAGCTACTCATAGATGACAATCAAGGTAAAAGTTTGTGGTTTTTCTTCTCATCTTCATCTTTCTTGCTTTGCTCATGAAAAGCGAGAATTATAAGGTTGGATATGGGATTGAGATATGTATTTTTGGTGTTCTAGTTGGTGAATAAAGCAAACCTAAAGGGAAAAAGAAGGAAGAGCACTAGAAGAAGAGCTAATTGACAAATTTCAAGGTTTGGGACTACACTTAGTTAATTTCTATATATGTGCATATTTGTATGTGTAAAAAGATTGATTTGGATATGGAATGGTTGCTGGAATGATTTCTTGGTGTTAGTTTGCATGGATTTGGTTGAATATGACAAGAGAGAGTAACATTTAGTGAAATTTGTCTTAGGTTCTCGGTTCACTTAAACCAGACCCATTGTTTTGGCCATAACTAGACCTATAGGCCTCCAAATTGGATGGTTCCAATTGAATATGGAACCTAAAAGATAGAAATAAAAATCCTGAGAAGAGAATCTAACTTAATTATGGATTTATTACATTGGAAATTGATATTAAACTGATGTTGCCCCTGTATTGGAGCAATTTGTGATGTTTGGTCTATATCTCATGGTTTAGAAGTCTAAACAATCTTTTTTGGGCTCTATGGAAACTAGAGATATAAGGAGACAGATGTTTAGAAGATCTAAAATCCTAAATTGAAAATTTTCTATGTGAAAATTACGTAACAAGTGGATACTGTTGTGTAATTTATTTATGGACTGATTTGTTTGCCTATTTCTAGAACCACTGTGGGTTTAGCCCAAATTTCACTATTTTGAGTTTTTTACTTCCATTTTTTTTACCAAATCATACTGGAATCTTTTTGAATACTTGTGGAATCTTGCATATACCTAGAAATAAATGAAATATGACTTACCATATGTGAATTGGGTGATTAAACATTGGAATTTAAAATTGAGCATAATGCATGCTAAAGAAAATTTATATGTACATAAATGATTTGTATGTATATTTATTGCTTATATGTGTATAGTATGATTATACAAGTGTGATTTTGATACCCTTCTAACGGTGGTAAGTTATGACTAGCATTTATGAATGCAAATACAAATTTTATGATTTCAAATGTATATCGTGTGCTTTGTCAATATAATAATTATGAAATTGGCAAATGACTAAAGGAAACGTTACAATGTCTGGTTCATTGTCTTGGTGATGGATAAATAGGTATGCCTATAGGGTTACAGCATAGCTATTACAGTTTGACACCACTGGTTTCTTCATTTTGAGACCACAATGTCTTTACAGTTTGATACCTTTGGGTATCCACAGTTTGATACCTCCAGTTATCCATAGTTTGATACTTTTAGGCATTTATAGTTCGATGCCTTTGGGTATTTCATATCTTCGGATATCCACAACTCTCGTTATCCATACCCAGAGGAATGTGTAAGCTTAACATAGCGAGGAAGTTAAACAGTTATAAATAAGAGATACAATATAATAACATGAATAATTTGTATTGATAAGCTTTGGAAATCAATTTTTAGTTTAAAAATGTGAATTTATGACAAATGGATAATATATTGAAGCATATTTGCATTATGTACTTAATTATGCCAACATTTTTAACATGAGTTTATGATATTCATGAATATGTGTGTGCTTAGTAGATGATTGTTATGAGTGGTTATCCAAACTAAGTGTTTCCCCACTAAGCTTTCTAACTTAGCACGAGTGTTAATCCATGTAGGTATAAGTAATAGAAGTAAGGTACATGGATCATCTGCAGGGACTAAGGCCAATCGTTAGACGTAAAAGTAACTTTAGATGTGTCTTTTGATTAAAGAATGGTTGTTTATGTAATGAAGAAAATTGTAGTTTCTTAACAATTTGTAATTAAGAATTTAATTTGTGTGCAATATCTCTTTTGGATTACTATATAAATGTAATGATGTAATACTACTTTTAAATGATAATGTTAAGGGATATAAAATTTTGTAATATGTATATGTACAACATTAAACAGACAAATGAGTGATGAAAATCCCTATAAATGAATAGAATTGTATGCCATGAATGTATACATAGGAATTTGGGTGCCATGGGTGTAGGTGGTTATAGGTTCTGTATAGGGGTTGTTACATTTTGTGGTATCAAAGCCACAATTTAGGCTGTTTTGGCCAATAAGGGTCTAGTGATGTGTTATATGGTTTGGTTTTTATGTTGGCCTAATACAGATGTCCATATTTTTTTAAAGATAATAGAGATGGAGAGACCTCATGAAGATGTTGAGGGGTCAACTGATAGTGTGGTGGGGAGAGATCAATTAGTTTTGGATACTCTTGAACCTCCAAGGGGTGATATTTCTAAAACTCTTCCATGATATATTGAGATTGATGGATAGAATGGTTGCGCCTAAAGCTCCCATAAAAGCTTTGAGAAAGCATGGGGTGGAAGATCAAGTGTCCGCCTGAAGACATTATTATCTGTTTAGTCTTTCTATTACAAAGGGTAGCCTATGATTGGTAGAAACTAGTCCTACTACATTCTCAGCTGCCTAACCCTTTGACTTGGGAGTTCTTTACCCAGGAGTTCAAGAAGTATGTCACAGAAGCTTATAAAGGAGCTAAATTGAAGCAGTTTCTAAATTTGAGATAAAGAAAACTACCTGTGGCTAAGTATGAAAAGGAGTTTACCAAGCTTAGCAAGTATGCTCCAGAGCCTGTTTTGACATAGGCATTTCGATGTCAACATTTTGAGGATGGATTAAATGATTCAATTAAAGAATACTTAGTGGCAATAACTTCTGTATAATAGGTGAGCTACTATCAGCTAGTTGAAGCAGCTATCAGAGTAGAAAAGGGCATAAAGGAGGAATTTCTCAAGAGGTGGCTTATTTCTGAGTAAAAGGACCTAATAATTGTAGGGCTTATCCTCAGCAGAGTCAGTCTACAGCCAAACACTAAAGGAAGACGTCAGGGGTAATCCACAACATTTAATATTGGTAGATGCTTTTCAGCTAGACAGGGAGATGGACCACGAGAGTGCCCACACTATACCAGGAGACATTGAGTCAAGTACAGGTGGTTAACTGGGACCTGTTTTAGATGTGGGGGTATAGATCATCTGATGGTTAATTGTCCACAAGGCTTAGGACAGAGTAGAGCATCATAAGGGAGCAAAGGGGCATCTAATGCACCCATTGCATTTAGAGGATGAGGTAAAGGTAGAGGTGCACCAGCCCAACCTAGAGCCCCTCTGAGTACAACATCTAAGTCCATTGATCAACCTACGGCACCAGTCGATCTAACACAAGCTTATGGTATGATGGCATGTGATAAACAGGCCGCCCCAAAAGTTATAATTAGTATTTTATCTCTTTAATCTTCATATAACTGCATTGATAGATCCCAATTCCACTTATTCAGACATTTGCACTAGGGGTATGATAGGATCTTATTAGTAGATCTACTAGCCTATGATATACATGTTACTAGTCCATTGGCATAGGGTATAGTGAATAGAGTGTATAGAGATTGCCCTATTGTGATAAATAAGAAACAATTTGCTGCTGATTTGTTAGAATTACCCTTCCATGAATTTGACTTGATATTCGGCATAGATTGGCTGCCCAAACACTAAACTATAATTGATTGTGGGTTAAAAACAGTTGTGCTCAAAGATTATGATGGTTTATAAAAAATGGTGCATTGTATTTGGTCTAGTCCTTTGACCAATGTAATATCAAACTTGCAAGCAAGACGAATTCTTAAAAAAGATTGTAAAGCATATTCAGCTTTCTTATTTGATTTAGAAATGAAGAAGTTAAACTTACAAGACATGTCAGTTCCTGACATATTTCTAGAAGAGTTATTAGGTTTGCCACCAGAGAGGGAGGTGAAATTATCGATTGAAATTATACTTGATACTGCTCTCATTTCAAGGGCACCTTTTAGAATGGCTCCTACAAAGTTAAAAGAGTTAAAGACTCAATTATAGGAACTTTTGAAAAAGCGTTTTATCCAGCATAATATGCCACCATAAGGAGCGCTAGTCCTTTTTTTAAAAAAGAAAGATGACACCCTAAAAATGTGTATAGACTATAGACAATTGAACAAGGTAACTGTAAAAAATAAGTGTCCATTACTTAGAATGGAAGATTTATTTGATCAGTTGAAAGGTGCAAGAGTGTTATCCAAGATTGATTTACGATCAGGTTATTATCAACTTTGGGTAAAAGACGTAAATGTTCCAAAGACTACTTTCAGGACCCGATATGACCACTATGAGTTCTTAGTAATGCCTTATGGGCTAACTAATACACTGGTTGCTTTTATGGATTTTATGAATAAGGTGTTTCAACCTAACTTAGACCCATTTATTGTGGTGTTAACAGATGATATATTAGTATATTCAAAGAATGAAAAAATATGCTAAACATTTGAGAATTATGCTACAAACTTTGAGAGAGAAGCAGTTATTTGCCAAAATTGAGCAAACGTGATTTTTAGCTAAAGAAAGTTTCTTTCCTCAAGCATATCATCACTTTAGAAGGTATCAGGGTAGATCCTAATAAAATTGAGGCGATTGTCAATTGGAAACCGCCTTGGAATATGAAAGAAGTGAGAAGTTTTCTTAATTTAGCTAGTTATTAATGAAATTTTGTTAAAGGATTCTCAATAATTGCTTCTCCAATCACAAAGTTACTTTGGAAAGGTACAAAGTTTGAATGGAATGATGGAAGCCAAGCTAGTTTTGAGCAGTTAAAAAAGATGCTCACTGAAGCTCTAGTGCTGACATAACCAACTCTAGGCAAAAGATATGCCATATATAGTGATGCTTCTAGGAATGGTCTGGGTTGTGTACTGATGCAAGATGGGAAATTGGTGGCTTATGTCTCAAGACAGTTAAAGTCACATAAACAAAACTACTCTACACATGATTTAGAATTGGTAGCAGTGGTGTTTTCTTTGAAAATCTGGCAACATTACTTATATGGGGAAAGATGTAGGGTATATATAGATCACAAGATTCTCAAGTACTTGCTCACATAGAATGAGCTAAATTTCAGGCAACAACGTTGGTTGGACTTGTTTAAAGATTATGATTGCATAGTTGACTACCACTCGGGGAAAGCTAATATAGTAGCAGATGCTTTGAGTAGGAAGTTTATTTCAACTATGTCATTACAACTTAGTAAATGGAGATTTATACCAGAGGGAGCTTTGACGGCCTAGTTAAAAGCAAGTCCTGACTTAAGACAAATGATAGTACATACACAAAAAGATTATGCCAAGTTACAAAAAATTACAAAAGCGATACAAGAAGGGAAACAAGCTGATTTTGTGGTGAAAGATGACAGAATTCTGTACTTCAAGAGTAGACTATGTGTACCAGTAGTAAAGGACTTAAAGAAGAAGTTATTACATAAAACCCATAATATTGTGTTCACCATGCATCATAGGGATAACAAGATATTGCAGGACTTTAAATAACATTATTGGTGGCCAGGAATGAAGCATCATATAATGGACGATGTGTCTAAATGATTGATTTGTCAACAAGTGAAAGCAAAACATCAAATCCCATCTAGCCTATAAAATCTCATTCCATGTACCTTACTTTGTTACAGGCCTACCCCTTACATAGAGAAAACATGATGCAGTATAGGTTATAGTGGACGGGCACACCAAATCAGCCCACTTTATACTTGTCCGACCTAACTATTTTATAGATCAGTAGCTGAGTTATATGTGAATGAGATTGTTCAACTATATAGAGTGCCATTGTCAATCGTTTCTGACCAAGACCTATGATTTACATCAAGATTTTGAAAAAGCCTACAAGCAACTTTAGGTACTTGGTTAAGTTTCAGCACATCCTTTCACCCACAAATGGATATGTAATCTAAGAGAGTTATTCAAGTGCTAGAAGACATGCTTAGTGCATATGTTATGGAATTTTCAAGCAGCTAGGATAGGTACATTCCTTTGATAGAATTTGCCTACAACAATAGTTATCAATCTAGTATAAGCACGATACCATTTTAAGCATTATATGGAAGAAAATGTAGAACCCCAATTTATTGAACATAATTGTTTTGAGAACAAGATGATTGGGTCTGACATAGTCAAAAACACAAAAGTGAAAGTGAGGCTTATTCAACAAAGATTAAAGGTTGCAAGTGATAAACAGAAATCATATGCTAACTGGAAGAGGAAAGATATTGAATATGCAGTAGGTGACAGTTTTTTTGAAAAATTTTCCTTGGAGAAAGGTGTTAAAATTCGAGAAAAAAGGAAAACTTAGTCCGAGATTTATAGGTTTGTATGAAATCCTTGAAAGGATTGGACCAGTGGCATATAGGTTGGCTCTTCCTATAGAACTATCCAAGTTGCATAATGTATTCCATATCTTAATGTTACAGAGATACCGATCGATTGATTCACATGTGTTACTGGTACAAGAAATAAAGGTCCAACCAGACTTCTCATATGATAAAGAGCTAAAGGAAATCCTAGCTAGAGAAGTGAGACAGTTAAGGAAATAGCAAATTCCTCTTGTAAAGGTGCTCTGGTAACATCATGGCATTGAAGAGGCAACTTGGGAACCTGAATCAATGATGAGAATTTGGTACTCGTAATTATTCAATATAAGTATGAATTTTGATAACGAAATTCTTTTTAAAAGGGAGAGAAATGTGAGGTGCCAATGTATACCCTAAAAGCATTATAGTATATTTAGGGTGTATTAAGAAGTGAACATAAAGAATTAAGTGCATATAAGCATAGTAGAGGACGTAATGATAACAAATTTAAAAGAAAGGGGTAAATTGGTAATTTCATCATTTAGGCATAGACATGAATAATTATATGTGAAAGATGGACTAGAATGAAATCAATTGATGATTTTATATGCCAATGTTGGAAAAAGAGGAAGAAAAAGGAGTAAATGTGCAATTTTGCCAAAAATCAACATATGGTCCAATGGATTGAAACAAGTGTCTAAGAATAAAAACTTCATGAAAAGGGGAGTAGAAGAGAGGGGAGATGGGAGAGGGGAGAGGGACTTGTATGTAAAGGTTTAACTCCATAATTTTCTCTTCTCATCTCCTTTCTATTCCATTTTTTTAATCACATCATTTTGCATAAAGAATCAAGCTAATCTTAGGTGAAAATCAAGGTAAAAGTTTGTGGTTTTTCTTCTCATCTTCATCAATCTTGCTTTGCTCATGAAGAGCTAGAATTATAACGTTAGATATGGGATTGAGATATGTATTTTTGGTGTTTTAGTTGGTGAATCAAGCAAAGTTAAAGGGAAAGAGAAGAAAGAGCACTAGAAGAAGAGCTAATTGACAAATTTTAAGGTTTGGGACTACACTTAGCTAATTTTTGTATGTGTGCATATTTATATATGTAAAAAGATTGATTTAGACAGGAATGGTTGCTAGAATGATGTCTTGATGTTACTTTGCATGGATTTGGTTAAATATGATAAGAGAGAGTAATGTTTAGTGATGTTCACTTGAACCAACCAAATTGTTTTGGCCATAACTCAGTCTATAGACCTCCAAATTGGATTATTTAAATTGCAGATGGATCCTAAGACATATAACTAAAAATATCTAGAAGAGACTCAAACTTAATTTTGGATTTATTACATTGGAAATTGAGATCAAAAGTGGTGACCTGATGTTGCCCCTAAATTGGAGCAGCTTGTGTTGTTTGGTGCTGATAAGTGTGCATTGCATCGTGTTTTAAAGAATAGTTTGCTATGTGTTTAGCCATTAATTCGATCATTTAGTATTTGTTTAGGTTAGAATTGTGTTATAAAGTTAATTATTTGTGTTTTAAGTGTTTTATGGGTTACTACAAGCTTTTAAGCCTAATATATTTTTGAGGTACCTTGATATGTTTGCTAGTGTTTCAAGGTCAATATCGAAGAAAGAAGGAGCTTCAAAATAAATTAGGGTTGAAACAATGGCCAACGATCGTGATAGAAGGCTCAGATGTTGGTCACGATTGTGGCCTATAGGGCCAGGTCGTGGTCTGCATCTGGCAGACGTGCAGACTCTTATAAACTTCACGTTTCAAAGGACTTTTTAGAACTTTCGGACCTCGAAAAAACCTTAACGTTACCCAAAACATAAAAGACTAATTAAAGAACAACAAAAGAGGAGAATGGAGCTTTACATTCAACCACTCTTCAAAACCCTAAAGAGAGAGAAAAATAAGAGAGAGAGAGAAGAAAAAGAGGAAGGAGGAAGAAGAAGCGAATCTCGACGCCGCTACTCCACAGATTAGTTGGTATCCCAATGACGTTGCCTTCTTGATGGATTGTATGGAAATAGATTTTGGGTTGTTGATAATGTTCTAAATTATCCTTCGGGATTTTACTTCAAGTTAATATTGATTTAGTTATTTTGTGCTTATTGGTTTGGGTGTTATGATTGATTAATGTATTTGCATGTTTCGGTAATCGGATTAATGAGAGTTAGGTGATCTAATTGACCACTTAATCAATCTAGTTAGTAATTTCATAGAGAAAGATCCTGTACGAGACCCGATTGTTTATTAGAGATATTTAGAACTAATTAGAATTGTGGGTAATTTGTGAATTGAGAGATTGCAAGTTCCATAATTAGAATAGGGTTTACAATTTAGGGTTTAATGGTTATAACTCGAGAGAGAGTAATGAACCCTACGATTATCTAGAACTAACATCCAGTAATGTAACATCCCGGTCCCACATAACGGGTCGGACCAGGGAACCGGGTCTGTGAGGAGACCAATGAGTGAAGTAATGAC
>JAOQML010131015.1:0-17254 GCA_027568935.1 Erythroxylum urbanii | reverse complement strand
CGATCTCATCAAGACATATCCCGATCTCATTGAGATCCATTTGGTTCTATTGCTCTCCATATAATGGATATCTATCTAAAACCATTTTACAAATCTTGCGAGTGACTCTTATGTGTATGACCCATTATGTTCCTGGTTATGTTGGCCACTTGGATTAACACTTAATCTAAGCAAGTCATGAGTGGCATCTAGCAACACGTCATCACCCCCAATTGACCAGAAAGTAAGTGGTTTGATAAGTGAACCCATGCTCGTCATAAACCATCTCATGAACCCTCCCATAGACAATTACTGTGCAATTCATCCTTTCACCATACTATACCCCACTTGGTTATAATTATGGAAAAATTGTCTACTCTCACTAGACTGACTATGTCAAATCTATCTAAATGATATCAGTTCTCGTCATGGGACTTATTACTCTATATGTCAATGAAGACACATATACTCCGTCCAGAGATTTCCAAGTAATGACCCTAACAAAAGGTCATGGGTATCATCTTTTGCTATCACAAAAATGGTGAATCCTCTAATAGCTAGTCAATTACCTTAGAATACCTCAAATTGTACCCAATCACCACCCTAGGAGTGACCTCTACAAGGAAATAAGTAATGGAGTCAAAGTTCATAATCAGTATCTAAGATATCCTTGAGTACCTCAAGTCTAAGGATACTTGCACCATTGCTATAATAAGATTATCACTGACATTAGAATAGGATATCCATATAATGATCTCATGGTAGGTCATCTAATGTACTTCCCACCTCTAGTAAGCATCCATATCTCAACTCTAAACATCTCATGTTCATAGTTTCTGAGATCTACAGCTTGATCAAATCAAGGAGTTTGACATGTGCTAGTATATCCGGATTAACTATGTCCAGTCTTATTAATCCTATGACTAGTGATAATTTAAATACTGACATAATTGAACAAGGTATGAATCTCAGTAGTATGATCACATTATAATTTCCTTCATGCTATCTCATATATCATGGACTTCATAAATTTGCTTATAGATCAATATTAATTCATAAATAATGGACATCAAATTAATGAAATATTCTTTTCTTTATTATTGAAAATAAAGTATATACACAACTTTATACAAAATGCACTAAAAGTGATTACCTTTAGGGCACTACTCTAATAAATCTCCCACTTGACCTAAAGCCAATCGCCTTGGTATCTAATACTATAGGTGAGTACATAAGAATCAATACTATTCTGTGACAATGATTTCATCAACGGATTAACAATATTCTGCTTGGTGGGAATTCTCTCCATCTGTATATCACCTCGACCAATGATCTCCCTGATTAGATGATATCTGTGGAGTACATGCTTGTACTGTAGATGAGACCTTGGTTCCTTTGCCTACGTAGGCAATAGCCACATTGTTATCACAATACAACTGTATAGGCCCATTACTGCTAGGAACCACAACAAGTTTAGTAATGAACTTTTTGATCCAAATTGCTTCCTTTGCTGTGTCTGAAGCTGCAATGTACTCTGCCTCAGTTTTTGAATTGATAGTTGTCTTTTGTTTAGAACACTTCCAATTGACCACCCCGCCATTCAATGTGAATATATAACCTGATTAGGATTTGGAATCATCCTTATCAGATTAAAAACTGGCATCTGTATGCCACTCACTTTTAGATTTTCATCTCCATATATCAAGAAAACATTCTTATTCCTTTGCAAGTACTTGAGGATGTTCTTGACAGCCACCCAATGACCCTCACTAGGATCTGAATGGTATCTACTCGTAACACTTAGAGCATATGATACATCGGGTCTTGTACATAGCATAACGTATATGATAGATCCTATTTCAGATGCATACGAGATCATATTCATGCGCATCCTTTCATCTTGTGTATTAGGACACATATTTCAAGAGTGTTATCATATGATTCATAGGAAGATACCCTCTTTTGGACTGCTTCATGCTAAACCTCTTTAGCATCTTGTCTATGTACGCTAATTGTGAAAGACCAAATAACCTTTTTGATCTATTTCTATAGATCTTTATCCTAAGGATATAAATTGCTTCACTGAGATCTTTCATGGAAAATTGTTTGGACAACCAAATCTTCACAGATTGTGCCATAAAGACATCATTTCTTGGCAATAATATGTCATTTATATATAGCACAAGGAATACGATTGCGCTCCCACTAACCTTCTTATACACATAGCGTTCATTCGGATTTTGTTAGAAACCAAACTCCTTGATTATCTCATTAAAGCAGATATTCCAACATATAGATGCTTATTCCAATCCATAGATGGATTTCTGAAGCTTCCATAACTTTTCTCCATCATAAGAGATGAAGGCCTCTGGTTGCATCATATACAGATCTTCAACTAGATTTCCATTTAGGAAAGTTTTCTTCACATCTATTTATCATATCTCATAAAAATAATGAATAACCAATGGCTAGGAATATCTTAATGGATTTAGGCATTGCTAATGGGTTGGAGCTTTTATTATAGTCTATTCCTTGTCTTTGACGGAAACCTTTGGCTACAAGCCTTGCTTTATAATTAATCACATTACCATTCATGTCCATTTTCGTTTTGAAAACCCATTTACACCCTATGGGTTTTATTCCTTCAAGTGTCTCAACCAAAGTCCATACTTGGCTTTCATACATGGAATCCATTTCTGCTTTCATGGCACTAAGCCATTTCTCAGACTATGAACTCTTCAAAACCTCTTCATACATAGTAGGTCTATGAGCAATACGTCATTCTGTTCAATCATAAGAAATCTATATCTCTCAAGAATAGAGCGTATCCTACGTGACCTACAAACTTCCTATGTTGAAGAAGGTTGAACTGTTATTTCATCTATATAATCGCAGTTTCAGGTTCAGGCAGTTGATCCACGTCTTTTTTAACATCTTAAACTTTTTCAATTTCAATTTTGCTCCTACTGTCTTCTTTTAAAAGAAGCTCTTTCTCTAAAATGACAGCATGCTTTGAAAAAAACACTTTTTGTTCCTCAGCATGATAAAATTGATATCCTATTGTTTCTTTAGGATAACCCACACTTTCAAATGAGAAAGATAGGGTTTTTTATTAATCCACAACTCATATGGAGTAACATCAACTGTCTTCGATGGAAATCTGCTTAGCAAATAAACAACTGTCTCCAGTGCATACCATTAAAAGGATTTTAATTAATTTGCAAAGCCATCATCGACCATACCATGTCTAACAAGGTCCAATTTGTCCTTTCGGCCACACCATTATGTTGTGGTATGTAAGGTGGAGTCTATTGAGATAAAATCCCATTATCTTTGAGATAATCTAAAAATTCTTGGTCTAAGTATTTCCTACCTTGATCAGATCGTAGTGTCTTAATACCTTTCCCAATTTGGTTTTCTACTTCATTTCTAAATAGTTTTAACTTTTCAAATGCATTAGATTTGTATCTCATAAGATATAGATACCCATATCGAGAATAGTCATCGATAAAGTTATTGAAGTAAAAAAAACTACTTCTGACATGGATCGACATCGGACCATATACATCTAAATATATCAGGCCTAATACTCCAGTTGCTCGCTCACCCTTTCCCTTAAAGGGTAACTTAGTCATCTTACCTAATAAATAAGATTCACACATGACATATGATTCATAATCAAATGATCCTAAACTACCACTCTTATGGAGCTTAGCTATGCATCTCTCATTTATATGGCCAAAGCGACAATGCCATAAGTAAGCTGATTTTAAATTATCTCGTTTATGTCTTTTTGTCTCATTGACATTCATAATTGGATGCGACGTATCTAATATGTAAATTCCATTGCATAATGTACCAGTACCATAAAGCATTCCATTCAAACTAATAAAACAACCATTACTATTGAAATTCAAATGGAAACTAACTTTATTTAAATAAAAAATAGACAATATGTTCTTTTGTTAAAATAGGTACAAAATAACATTCATATAGTTTAATTACAAACCCACTGGGGAGTGACAAAAAATAAGTGCCTATGGCTAATGTGGCAACTCTTGCTCCATTGCCCATGCGCAGGTCCAGTTCTCCCTTCATGAGCTATCCACTATCCTTGAGGCCCTGCATATCATTACATATGTGTGAGCTATAACCAGTATCTAATACCCATATGTTATGATCAAAAACAGTATTAACCTCAATGACAAACATACCTGAAGGAGTCGAGGCATTTGATGCCTACTTATTCTTCAAGGACTCCAGATCGACTTTACAGTTTCGCTTCCGGTGGCTAGTCTTGCCACAATGGAAGCAAGTTCCTTTTGGCGTAGTCTCTTTAAGTTTCTTTTTGGCTGCTCTTCCTTTTATTTTCTTCGACTTTTTCTTCTTTAGGTTCTTTTTTCTTGAACAAAAAAAAGAAGAGTCTACCACTAGCACTGGCTTGATATCCTTTTTGATTGCTTGCTCTGCTATCATGAGCAAATTGATCAACTCAGGGATTGTCGTGGAGATTTGGTTTATTCAATAGTTCAACACAAACTTTAAACAACTATTAAACAATACAACCAGAATTAAGTCAATACTTAATTCATAGTCATAACAAAACCCAAGGTGGCCAACCTTTCAATATAACCATTCATCTTCAATACATACTGCACTGTAGATGTTCTCGGAGTTATCTTAGTCGTGAAGAGTAGCCTCAAGGTTTCAAACCTTTCAAACTGAGCATGCTCATCAAAAAGCTCCCTAAGATATGATATTAGCATCCATAGATTCATGCTACTTCTGCAACTCTGGTGACATAGAGGCTAGTGATAGTAGTGTTTTGTATGATGTTTTAGGGTTTGATTTGTTATGCATTTTGTGTTAAATCGAGTGTTAAGTATACATATAGGGCTTAATTAGATTAGTTTTTGTGTTTAAGTGTTTTTATGGGTTAGTTTGAATCTATAAGCTTAATTGGTATATTTTTGAGGTATCTTGATGTGTGTGCTAGTGTTGTATGGTAAACAGGGAAGAAATGTGAAGATTTGAAGAGTTTCAGGCCAAAACATATAGGCCACGATCGTGACAGAGAGCGTCAAGTCAGGCCACGATCATGCACTTTAGGCTATGATTGTGACAGAAAGGAAAAAGTGCCATCCATGATTGTAGCAGACAGGGCCACGATCGTGCCCTGAGTCGGGCTAACAGAAAAACTTGAGTTTTGGGCGATCTTTTAGACCATTTTGACCCCAATTTTGACCTAGTGCTGCTACCAAATAAATAGAATAATACCTAGCAGCCACCAAGGGGGAATTAGAGAGTCAAGAGAGCTACACAAATGTGAGATTCTGCCAAATATCTGAGGGAAAACCTAGTTAAAGATCAATCGATTGAGGAAGGAGACGAAGGAAGAGAGGCAGGAAGACACGCTTGACGCGACGTACTTCCCAGAACAGGTGATTTCCCACATTCATGACCCGAGATCCATTCTGACAGTATTGTCTAGTCTTTATTTCGATTTCAATAATGTATGGGATTTGAGATTGATTAGAATTATTTATCGTTGAGTGTTGATTTTTCTGTCTAAACTTACCTTCGGGTTTATTTATTCTTGAGACTAGTAAAATTGATTTGATTGTATTTTATTTTGATTTATTGTGATTCAATTTGATTCTTCATAATTGGGCAATAAAATGAGAGGGTGAGCCGGTGAAAATCATCAATTTAGATTAACGACAGTTAGGTAAATCAATAGGTAGAGAATTGAAGCAAACTGGTAGAGTCGTGTAACGAGAGATCGAGCACAGATTCCCAGTAGGTTAATAAATAGAATTAGAACTAATTTAGGTTTTGGACAAATTGCGGATTGAGATATTGCAATTTCCATAATTTGAATTAAGGTTTATTAATTAGGGTTAAGAATTATAACTTGAAAAAGAGTAACTCACCCTAGGATCGTCTAGGCCCATTAAATCAGAATTTTCATAACTGGGTAGATTTTCTTTAATTTCTAATAGATTCCCCCTTTCTCTCAATTGGTCGCTTCTAGGTTGAAATTCGGATCATTTGTGTGAGTTCGCTTTTGTTTGTTCTTTTAGGTGCTTAATTTGTCATATTTGATTCTCAATTGATTTAAATTTCTGCATTAGTTGTTAATTTAGGTTTGTGAACTTAGTTGCCCATAGAATTTAGGACTAGTTCCCTTCCTTGTGGGATCGACACCTTAGGTACTATGCGAATGACTCATTGCGCTTGTGAAATTTACTAAGATTATAAATAGTAAAACTTAGTGCGTGCATAACCTTGTGAACAAGTTTTTGGCACCATTGCTAGGGAAGGCAACTTAGTTCTACAGTTTAAGGCGTTAGGATAGCTTTTAATTTTATTTTTTCTTTCGTAGTTCTATATAAGAATCATGCTCTTGCATGAAGACAAAAGTCATGAGGGATTTGAGTCACGAAATTGAGACTTTAGAATTAGATATAACACGTTTAGAACAAACCCTTAGAAACGCTCGGCGAGAAGAAGAAGGAGAGTTCAAGAAAGCACAAATGGCTGAGGAATTCCAAAGAAACATAAATCAAGAAGTCAACCCTAGTAGGCAATAATAGAGGACCCTCATGGATTTTATGAGGCCAGGGTTCAATCCTGTGAACCAAGGAGTGTCTAGACTACCTGTTCAAGCAGTTTCTTTTGAAATCAAGCCAGCCCTTCTGAACATGCTTCAACAGAATGTCCAATCCTATGGAGTTGTAAATGAAGTCCTGAACAGCCACATCATGAGTTTTCTCGAGATCTGTGATATTTTTGGTATCACCAGATGTCGAAAGACATAATAAGAATTAGGTTGTTTCCCTTTACGCTTAGGGATAGAGTAAAGGCATGGTATTATTCACTGAACCCCGCTAACATTACAACATGGGAACAGTTAGTACGTGCCTTCTTGGATAAATATTTCCCACTAACAAAGACCACCAAAATTATTAAGAAAATTGCAAATTTACAACAAGGTGAGGGGGAGTCCATTTATGAAGCGTGGGAGCGTTACAAGGATCTATAGAGGAGATGCTCACACCACAATTTACCCAAGGAGTTTTTGTTGCAAACATTCTATAACGGAGTAAACCCACAGACTAGAGGCACCATTGATGCGGCATCGGGAGGATCTTTAATGAGAAAGACGGTCGATGAAGCAGAGGAATTAATAGAGGAGATGGCCAGCAATAGCTACTTATGGGCTAGTGAACATAATAGGCAACCTACTAACTTTAGGGAGCAGAAGGAAATTGTTACTGTTGATCAGATGATGGAAATGAAGCTAAGATCGACAATTTGACTCGATAACTTAGTAATATGAAGACGTCATCCTTAGCCACGGTAAAAGTCAAGCAATTGAAGTGCAAGCTATGTGGCCAATTTGATCATGATACAGTGGACTGCTTTTTGTTGAGAGAAGATAACCCGGAGCAAATTCATTATATGGGAGCCCAATTTAGACGTGGAGGGGGTATTAATCCCTACTCTAACACATATAACCCTGGGTGGAAGAATCACCAAATTTCTCCTAGTCTAACAGCAACAATGGAGGGCAGTTTAGACCCCAAGGACAATTGAGCTTCCAACAAGATAAAACCAGCTTGATGGATGTTAAATTGGACTGAATTCTAGATAAGCTGGGTACTTTAGATGTGAACACAAAAAGCTGGAAGATAAATTTAAGCAAGTCATTAAGTGACATGCATCTTCCATTCATAATTTAGAATCCCAAGTTAGCCAACTGACAAACGCCTTTTCGATATAGAAGTTTGGAAATGTTCCTAGCACCTCAGGAAGAAGTTCAAAGAAACAGCTAAAGGCTATCACACTTTAGAGTGGAAAGGAAATTGAACCGGCCACAAGGACAAGAGAGTAGCCTACCCAGTTAATAGAGAAGAATCAAGGAAAGTAGAAAAAAGTGGACGTGAGTGAATACCCTCCATACGTCGCACCTCCACCATATTAGCCCAAGGCACCTTTTCCTCAACGACTATAGAAGAAGAAGTTAGATGAACAATTTACAAAGTTTGTTGAGAAATTAAGGACGCTACAGATAAATCTCTCATTTGTCGAGGCATTGAAACACATGCCAAACTACGTAAAATTTTTAAAGGATATATTATCTAAGAAGTGTACTTGGGAAGAAAATCAGATGGCAACCCTAACTGGCACTTGTAGTTCAATAGTTACCAGTCAAATGCCTTCAAAATTGAAAGATCCAGGTAGTTTCACCATACCTTGTGTGGATAGGGAATTGAAATTCACTAAGTGTTTGTGCGATATGGGAGCTAGCATCAATCTCATGCCTTTGTCAATATTCAAGAAGTTAGGACTGGGAGAGGTCAAGACCACCTCGATGTTAATTCAATTGACAGACCAGTCCATTAAAAGACCATTGGGAATAGTGGAAGATGTACTAATGCGAGTGAACAAGTTCATTATTCTAGAAGATTTTGTAGTTCTAGACTTTGAAGAAGATAAGAATTGCCCACTGATCTTGGGTTGACCTTTTATCAATACAGAAAAGGCCATAATTGATGTTCACAAGGGTAAATTGACACTTCGAATAGGAGCAGATCAGGTTGAATTTAATATGGATAAGGCCTTAAAGAATCCAGTAACGAGCAGTGCATGTTTGAAGGTCAAAATATTGAACCACTAACTACAAGAACAAATTGAGAGTTACATTGTAGAAGTAGAGTCTTTGGAAGCAGAGGATGATAATGAACACCAAAATCTTGACTCTACAGGAGATGAGGAGATAGAGGGGACAGATGTTCCAGTGCATCAAGATAAATTAGTTTGGACTGAAGCATCGGCTCCACCATCCTTAAAAAAGGCTCCAATATTAGAACTTAATTCGTTACCTGCACACCTCAGATATACCTTCCTTGGAAAAAGTAAAACCTTACTAATAATAACCTCCAATCAATTAAGTGAAAAATAGGAAAGTGGTGAAGGTTGTCAAGAAATGGATGAAGGTTATCGGATGGCAGATTGCTAACATTCGAGGAATAAGTCCAAATGTTTACATCCACTGAATAAATTTGGAGGACAGTTGTAAAACGGTGCAGGATCATCAACGAAAGTTAAATCCTAATATGAAGGAGGTAGTCAAGAAGGAAATCATTAAACTCCTCGAAGCAGGGATAAGATATCCCATCTCTGATAGTGAGTTAATCAACCTGGTATAATGCATACCTAAAAAAGGAGAAATAGCAGTGATAGAAAGCGAAAATGGAGAAGTAATCTCTACAAGAACAGTCACAGGATGGAAAGTATGTATAGATTATCAGAAGCTTAACTCAGTGACTAAGAAAGACCACTTTCCTCTCCCATTCATAGACCAGATGATAGAAGGGGTAGCTGGCCATTCATCTATTGCTTCTTAGACAGATATTCGAGCTACAATCAAAATTTTGTCTACCCTGATGATTAGGAAAAAATCATATTCACGTGCCCTTATGGTACATTTTCATACAGACGGATGCCCATTGGACTCTACAATGTTCCAGCCACATTTCAAAGATGTATGATGTCAATTTTCATGGATATGATAGAAGATATAATGGCGGTATTCATGGATGACTTCTCAGTTTTTGGAGACTCATTTGAATTATGTTTAACTAATTTGGATAGAGTTCTTTAAAGGTGTGAGGAATCAAATTTGGTGTTGAATTAGTAGAAATTCCATTTTATAGGATAAGTAGGGATAGTACTAGGCCACAAAATCTCACTTTAAGGTTTTGAAGTCGACAAAGCAAAGATAGAGGTGATAAAGAAGCTTCCACCACCAAGTAATGTAAAAGGTATGCAAGGATTCCTAGGTCATGCTGGGTTCTATCGTCACTTCATCAAGCATTTTTCATAGATTGCAAGACCTTTAACAAACCTTTTAGTCAAGGATGTACCCTTCGTGTTTGATAATAAGTGTATGTCTGCATTTAATACTCTAAAGGAGGCATTAATTTTAGCACCAATTTTATCACCACCAGACTAGACGTTGTCATTTGAAGTAATGCATGATGCAAGTGACCAAGCCATAGGTTACATTTTGGGTCAACGCAAAGAAAGAAGTTGCATGCAATCTACTATATGAGTAAGACTTTTGCAGGACCCCAACTGAATTACACCATGACAGAAAAGGAATTTCTTGCAGTAGTGTACGTGTGTGATAAGTTTTGGCAATATCTTTTAGGATCAAAGGTGATTGTCTTCACCAATCATGCAGCATTGAGATATCTTTTCAATAAGAAGGATGCAAAACGCAGGTTAATTCAATGGGTGTTACTGCTGCAAGAATTCGATTTACAAGTAAGAGATAAAAAGGGAGCTGAAAATATGGTTGCTGACCACTTATCCAGACTTGAGGGAGGGGAATGTTAGCCAAGCAATGATATTAATGAGAATTTCCCTGATGAAACTCTAATGTTACTCGAGAGTTTAACTACACTATAGTTTGCAGATATCGCCAATTATGTGGCCAGTGGTAAACTTCCCTCAGATCTCTCTTATCAGTAATGAAAGAAGTTCTTGCATGATTGAAACTGCTATATATGGGATGAACCAACCCTATATAGAGCTTGTGTAGATGGGTTAAAGCGACGTTGCATTGCGTATGAGGAAATGTTAGATATCCTTAAGCAATGTCATGAGGGACAATATACTGTACATTATAGAGCCAACAAAACAGCAGCTTGGATACCAAAAAGTGGATTTTACTGGCCTCAGCTGTTTAAGGATGCAAAACTTATGTCAAACAATATGATCGATGCCAAAGGATAGGTAACATATCCAAAAGGGATGAGATGCCGTTATCAAATATTCAAGAGGCAGAAATCTGCGATGTATGGGGAATTGACTTTATGAGTCCAGTTCAATCTTCAATAGGGCACATGTACATTTTAAGGGGGGTCAATTATGTCTCGCGATGGGACGAAGCGATAGCATCTCCAACCAATGATGGGAAAGTGATACAAAAGTTCATTAAATGGCTATTCAATCAATTTGGAGTACCACGTACAATAATAAGTGATAAGGGCACACATTTTTGCAACAAACCTTTTGATGCCCTCCTCAAACAATACAAAGTACGTCACCGAGTGGCTATGTTGTACCATCCGCAAACTAGTGGCCAAGTGGAAGTTGTCAACCAAGAGCTAAAATGAATTCTGGAAAAGGCAGTGAACCACTCTAGGAAGGATTATGCAGCAAAGTTGGACGATGCTTTACGAGCCTATCAGACAGCTTTCAAGACACCCATTAGAATAACTCCGTACAGACTTGTGTACAGTGAAGCATATCATCTACCAGTCGAATTGGAACATCGAGCGTACTGGGCAATCAAAGCATTAAACATTGATTGAAAGAAAGCAGGTAAAAGGAGACTTCTACAGCTGGATGAGCTTGAAGAGTTATGTTTTAATGCTTATGAGAATTCCAAACTCTACAAAGAAAAGGTCAAGAAATGGTATGATGCTCATCTCAAGCAAAAGGAATTCAAAGTAAGGGACACCGTTTTGCTATATAATTCCCATTTAAGATTATTTCCAGGGAAGTTGAAGTCTAGATGGAGTGGACCATTCATAGTAATTCAAGTTTTTAATCATGGAGCTCTCCAATTGGAAAAAGCTAACAAAGAGACTTTTAAGGTCAATGGCCATCATTGCAAGCTTTACTTTGGAGGAGCACTTCCCACAGATAAGGAAGTGATTTTCTTGTCTCCGAGTACTTGAAAATGCCTCTTGAATTAAAAGTCTAGCTAAGGACCAAAAACTAGTAAGTAGTTAGATTTTATTTGAAAATGTTAGTGACAGTAGTTTTAGGTGCAATAAACTGCTGGTGATCTATTGGTATTTCGAAGCCCAGGGTTTTCAATTACCACCTCCCACGCCATCACCACCTCCATCTCTTTAGGATCCAAATCTAACCCAAAATTTTTCTCTAATTTTATTCTATTTTGTGTTATTTATTTTTCTATTATTTTTAGTTTTAGTTTTATTTTTATCATTAATTTTGTCTATTCTTTGCTATTGTTAATTTCTGTTTGCACATTTCGTTTAGGTATATATCGTGTGTGTTCCTTCTCACATTGAGGACAATGTGTTGTTCAAGTGTGGGGAGGGATTCTATGTTTTTCTTTGTATGTGAATTTTGTATACTGTATGATAGTATTAGGTTGAATAATGTGAAGTGTGTGAATGTGTCAATGGCTTAGATTGAGTGAATTTTTTAATTTTTGTCATAGTCTATTGGAGTTATGAATAATCATTAGCCTGCAAAATTAGTGAATTAGGGAGCCTTTGAATAATTATACAGCCTATTTAGGACTTAGTGGAAATTTAGCACCTGATAGATTATTGCATTCATTCATAATTTAAGGCCTTTTAGGTTAAGTAGCTCGACTAGTATTTTTCATGGAATCGAGTAGCTAAAAGCAACAAAGTAGGCAAAAAAATTAAAAAAGGTTTAATTCAATAAATCACTATTGTGCTGACCTTCGAGTTATGAGTAGAGCTAGTAGCCAGTTGAAAACGTGATGTAGTTGAGTAACCGGATCGACATGCATCACAAATGTGTATCTTCGCGTAAAAAGGCTATAATGACGTTTCAACCAAGCTGTTAACAATTGACTTAGTCGAGTAACCGAACCGACATTCATCACAAATGTTTGCCTCTAAATAAAAGGCTAAGTCTCCGGTTAAAAAATATAATAATAATAATAATAATATAAAAATTGTATGTTTAAATAAAAACCTACCGGACTTGTAATGGGCTTGAAGTTTCATGGAATTATACCTAAGAATAGTTACCAATTCTGAAAGACCGAAAAATTATTAATGTGTGTGCACAATTGAAAAGGGTAAAAAGGTTAACACTTGAAAAGGGTAAATTGGTTAACACTTGGTCTTGAGTTAGTTGTATATTTAGTTCAAATCTCCTAGACACATGTTTTGCATGTTAATGATTTGACACAATCGATTGATTGTGTTTAAGATTAAATTAATTTCATGAAGATTGAAGCCATCATCTCATCACTGCATTGTGTGTTCTGTGTTTTGTGTGTTGTTTTGTTTATTTGAGGACAAACAAACGTTTTAAGTGTGGGAATGATGATAATAGTGTTTTGTATGATGTTTTAGGGTTTGATTTATTATGCATTTTACGTTAAATCGAATGTTAAGTATGCATGTAGGGCTTAATTAGATTCGTTTTTGTGTTTAAGTGTTTTTATAGGTTAGTTTGAATCTTTGAACTTAATTGGTACATTTTTTAGGTACCTTGATGTGTGTGCTAGTGTTGTAGGGTAAATAGGGAAAATGATGAAGATTTGAAGAGTTTCAGGCCAAAATATATAGGCCACGATCGTGATAGAAGAGGAAGAGCCAGAGGCAGCTAGGCTACGATCATGCACTAAGAGCCACAATCGTGATAAAGAGCATCAAGTCAGGCCATGATTGTGACAAAAAGGAAAAAGTGCCAGCCATGATCATGCCTTACATCAGGCTAACGAAAAAACTCAATTCGTGGGTGATTTTTTAGACCGTTTTAACCGAGTTTGACCTAAAGTCGCTACCAAATAAATAGAACAATACTTAGCAGCCATCGAGGGGGGATTAGAGAGCCGAAAGAGCTGCACAAACATGAGATTCTGTTGAAAATTTTGAGGGAAAACCTAGTTACAGATCAATCGATTGAATAAGGATACGAAGGAAGAGAGGCACAAAAACACGCTTAACGAGATGTACTTCCCGAAATAAGTGATTTCCCGCAGTCGCGACTCCAAGATCCATTCCAAAATTATTATCTAGTCTTTATTTCAATTTCATTAATGCATGGGATTTGAGATTAATTAGAATTATTTATCATTGAGTGTTGATTTTTCTATCTAAACTCACCTTCGGGTTTATTTATTCTTGAGGTTAAGAAAATTGATTTGATTGTGTTTTATTTCGATTTATTGTGATTCAATTTGATTCTTCATAATTAGGCAATATATTGAGAGAGTGAGCTAGTGAAAATCTTCGATTTAGATTAACGAGAGTTAGTTAAATTGATAGGTAGAGAATTGAATCAAACTAGTAGAGTCGTGTAACAAGAGATCGAGCACAGATTCCCGGTAGGTTAATAGACAGCGTTAGAACTAATTTAGGTTTTGGACAAATTGTGAATCGGGAGATCGTAATTTTCATAATTTAAATTAGGGTTTATTAATTAGGGTTAGGAATTATAACTCAAGGGAGTGTAATTCACCATAGGATCGTCTAGGCTCATTAAATTAGAATTTTCATAATTGGGTAGATTTTCTTTAATTTCGAATAGATTCCCCCTTTCTCTCAATTGATCGCTTCTAGGTTGAAATTCGAATTATTTGTGTGAGTTCGTTTTTGTTTGTTCTTTTGGGTGCTTAATTTCTTGTATTTGATTCTCAATTGATTTAAATTTCTACATTAGTTGTTAATTTAGGTTTGTGAACTTAGTTGCCATTAGATTTTAGGATTAGTTCCCTTCCTTGTGGGATCGACACCTTAGGTACTACGCAAACAACCCGTGCGCTTGCAAAATTTACAGAGATTATAAATAGTAAAACTTAGAACGTGCATAACCTTGCGAATAGCTGGCATAATGCAGGTAGCCAAGTCACTATCTTTGAGATGCTTATGATATGCTTTCTGATCCTCATCAGAAGCATCAGCAGGAGGGGGATCAAGAAGTGGAATGTCTAGGACATAGCCTAACTCCTCAGATCTGAGAACAATTCTTAGATTTCTCAGCCAATCAAGAAAATTAGGTCCAGTCAATTTATTAGAATCCATAAATGAGCCTAAATTCACACTGGAAGACATCTTCAATCAACCTAAATATGAAGAGAGAAAGAATGTTAGAATATAAATATATATATGATCATACGGACTTGCATGACATAAATATAACTCCCACTAGTTTCAAAGAATCCATAGCCCTCAATACGAATCTAAGAAAAATTACAACAAAGTGTCCTAGTGGTTCGATATCCAATATTATTAAAAATGACCTTAGGTTTACCCAACAAGCCACCTTAGGTCAATTGGTAGATATCGGTCATATCAATTGCATCATAGCTGCAACTATTGCCTAGTGCTATCAACTCGTGATGTATACACACACATTGGGTTATCAACTCTTGATGCGTGTACTTTTGATATACGTTACCCAATTTTGCCTCTGTCTATATTGACCTTGAGTTTACTCAACAAATCAACACTTCTAAAGAAGACCGACCTATTAATCCAAAAATCTTATTTCCATGGTTCGAACATATCCTTATAGAGTGAGCTTGGGTTTACTCAACTACCCTAACTCTAAAAGAATTTTGATTCTCCCCATATTAATGGAAGGCGTTAGTTTCTCTATTATGTGTGAGGAATTTCATATTCTAGCCTCATCTAAGTCATAAGATTATAGTCACAATGACTATATGGTATGATTTAGGATGTTTCATCAATCACAATGAAATTATATCCATAACCATCCATCATCCCTCCTAACCAACCCTAGCATGCATTCTTTAATGCAACCATCTCACAAGGATTTCTTGCATAGGTTGTGATGTGTTATGCATCTAAAGATTTAACATTCGATTTATCTCTTGAACTAAATTGCTTTTTAATGTTAGCATCAGCTAATTTCTCAATCCGTATGTTTTCAATTCCAATTCAAAATGCCAATATACCAAGTGTAATACCCTCTACTCTTATGTACTTGTTGGAACCCCAGCCTGGTGAGTCACGTGCCCGACATTCTACGTGACATCTGGACGCGTATCCCATAAGGGAGGAATTCCCCACCAGGTCAAACCAAAAAAAAACTCATTTCACTTACCCGATCAGAAATAATAGTAGGCCATAATCACTTTGATTTAATCCATAAATTACAAAAATAATGAAAAATTTATAAAATGCATGCAAAGGTAGAAAATGTCTTAGAAAACCAAAGCTTTGAAAATCAAGTCAATCGGAGGTCGGAAGAAAAAGTTATGGCTAAAAGAGCGAATAGAGGTCAAAAATTCGAAAGGAAAAAAATCAGAAAATTAAAATATACCGCGACGCACTACGACCGTCTCGCTGCCGCGAGAGGCGCGTGCGCTCGCGACCCCTCGCGATTGTGAGGCATGGCTAAACGCTCACGCTCGCGACCCCCTCTCAAATACGAAGCGCGCGCGGGATGCGTGCGCTCGCGACCCCTCGCGATCGTGAGGTGCGCGCTCTCGCGACCGCGAGCACTCGCGCTCGCGAGGAGCTGCGAGGCCAGCCCCTCAAAACGATAGTCCATCTTTAAAAATCCATAACTTCTTACTCAGAACTCTGAAATTGGTAAATTTTGTATCACTAAAAAGTTAAAAGGAAACTCTACAACTTCCATGAAGGATGCAAAAATCTATTTGGTCTCTAAGAGGTTTAAAAACCACTGCAAAGAGACTGCCTGTTAAAAAGCATCTTAAACAGCAATAGAATTTCTAAACACTATAACTTTCCACTCTATGGGCCGAAAATCTAATACTTCATATCATCAGAAAGATAAAACGAAAATACACAACTTCCATGAAGACGCCAAGAACAATTTCAAACTCTATGAGGGGTCAAAATTTTACTCAAATTTTCTGCCCAGAAACTTGCAATTTTGACAGCACCTGCACCAAACTTCAACAACCCACATCTTTCAGCTCCCACATCCAAAAATAGTACATGATACATCATTGGAAAGCTATGAAAATCCTATATATCTTTCAAGAAGACTATGTAACCCAATTCAATCCACATCAGTCCAGAATGTACCTCAAAATCAGTACACATAAAATCTATCCTTATGGGAAATTTGCAACACAAAAACAAAAAGGTAATCTGTTGGAAACAAGCAACACAGTTACTATGAAAATCTACATATCTTTCATTAATATCATAATATGCATTCTTACAAAGCTTTAGTGGAAATTTTCTTATCCCAATACACCAAAGTCTCAAAATTTCAAATATAAAGAAAACTACATGAACAGTGACTTTTGCTCCAAAAATGCAACTAAAGCTTAAAAATATAACTTCAAAAACAAAAGTAATTGGGAATGATGCCTTGTCCCCGGTGCGGTCACTCATTTTCTTGCTCCTCGCCTATGGGCGGGAAGGGAAGAGGGGGTGTGAGCGCGACGGCTCGTGGGTAACACATTAATAACCAAGAACAAGCAAAAATTCTTTAATTATTTATCTCAATACATTTATCA
>JAOQML010130981.1:0-17269 GCA_027568935.1 Erythroxylum urbanii | reverse complement strand
AAAACAAAATTTAAAAATTCACAATAATTATAAAAGTTGAAATAAATAAAATAACTAATTAAAAAACTTTCAAAAAAAGGGTGGGAGGGAGATTTTTAAAATTTTTGAAAATTTTGCAAAAAAGTCCCCATATTTTTTAAAATTTTCGACACCGGCCGGTATTTTGAATACCTGCCGATATGATCCGAAATAGGCCAGTACTGACCGGTATTTAAACCCGATACCACCAACCCCTTGTTTCGTACTGGTCTTGGTCCGATAATGATCGGTATGTACCGATATTCATAACCATAACTTAAAGTCAATATTTATAATTGCCCAATGACCTTTAAAATGCTTAAGATTAACAAAAATCTTAAGGCTTCTATATGTAATATGACAATGTATGATGACATGTATTACTGAGGATAAACAATGATCATCTTTATTGATGAACCATCATACCGTCATAATACATCAAAGCGTACAAATGTACATAAAGCAAACATAGCGATCTTTTAACTAATAGTGTCTAAGGGTTTCAAAACACCCATACTGGATACTTGTATTCCAAACACAAGTGGGCAAAGTCCTTTAGTTAAAGAATCGACTTATATTTTCTCAGTTTTTAAATACTCCAAACCTTAAGGTCACCTTTTTATGTCAACTACTTCATGGTCAAAAATTTGATCTCAAAATGCTAAGACCCTGTGATATTCAATGTTGTTATTAAACATCACAGCAACTTGATTATAACATTACAACTAAATAGGTTTAGCTACTGAATCAACCACAGACAACTCATAAATCAAATTTATAAGCTAAACCATCTGTGAAGCAATCCTATAACATGCACTTTGCATGTATGGTCAAGGAATTTACCTGTGTCTTCTTGACATCCTTCCACGACATTATACCATCTACTAACTCAAACTGTAACCTTAGGTGAACTTTCGATCATCCTGACACATAGCTAAATTTGAATTTGAATTCTCTACAAGGTTTAGTCTGTTGACTTTTCTATATGTCAACACATAATCCTTGGTTCCCTTTAATTATATCAACACTCGCTTGACTGCATTTCAATGGTCTACATCTAAGTTAACCAAATATTGATCAAACAGCCAAAGTATAAATACAATGTCCTGCCTAGTACATAACTGAGCATATATTAGGCTATCAACCATACTAGAATACGGCACATTCCTCATAAGCTCTCTCTTTACTTTATTCTTTGGTCACTGTGCCAAAGATTATCTCTCACTATGAGAGATAGGTGTTACAACAAGTTTACTGCTGACTGTATTAAACCTTTGTAACATATACTCAATGTATGCACTCTTTGAGAGGTATGATGAGTGTTAAGATATGTCCCGGTGAAGCTGAATACCCAGGACAAAAGATGCTATGCCGAGGTCTTTATGTCAAAGTTCTCGACCAAAAGTTTCTTAACTTTGTATAACATGGTCAAGTAATTTAACGTGAGCAATATATCATCCACATGCAGTAATAAGAAGATAATTTTGCTCCTCCTGACTTCATAGTACAAGCATCTTTTTAACTTTATTTTCATGAAGCTAAAAGAGGTCATAACCTCATCAACTACAAGGTATCACTTTCGAGAGGTTTGATGTAAATCATATATTAATCTGCATAACACACAAACCATGTCAGTTTCATCTGGATCATGAAATCCTTCAGGTTGTACCATATAGACCACTTTACAAAGTTCTTTATTCAGGAAAGCAGTTTGGACAACCATATGATGTAACTCTTTATCATCATAAGCTACAATTGCCTTAATCACTCAAAATGTATCCTTCGAGGATAAGAGAAAAATAACATTAACGTCAATATTTCTCCCTGAGTGAACCATTAGGCAATTGAACTAGCTCATAAATTGCTAAAATTTATCCTGAAATCCTTTAGTTCTTAAACTTTATTTATAATTAACGGTTCTGCACTTATGCTACAAAATTAACTAGCTCCCATACGTTACTATATTTCATGGCTTGTATCTCATAAGTCATTACAACCCACCACAATTTCGTTGCGGGTACAGAAACAACTTCTATAAAAGTAACTAGATTCTTAACATGTCTAATATCATAGTCCTATTAACCTAATAGACTATGTAGTCAGATGAAATAACAGGTCATCTCACTTTGGTGAATTTTCATAACTGCATTAGATCATGTAATCTCAGGAACCTCTATGTGTATAAGTATGGGTTCCTATTCCTATACAGGTATGGTATAAAGATCTAAATCCATCGAATCTAACTGTATGAATAGCGGATACATTATAACTGTAGTATCCACCCTGTTATCATCCTAAGGTCAAAGGGCCCACCATCATCATAGACATCATATTCCAGAAACTTAGCTGTTAATGATTCCACTATTCTGTTCCTTCTTTCTCTACAGTAAGATCTGTAGCCTTTAGAGTGGTCAGGATATCTTACTAAATAGCAATGAGCATAATGAGTATGCTTTTTTTCTTTATAAGGATTTTACCACCTTGGTAGGGCAGCCTTACACACTTTCACACTTTTAGATAGTCAGGTAAATCAGTCTTGTTCTGCATTGACTTTTACAAGTCCTTTAGGGTGCGGTTATTCCTTTCAGCAACACGCCATTTTGCTCAAGACTACCTGGTATATCATTATGCTAACCGATTCTATATATCTGGCAAATGGACATTTTCAAGTCCTGAAACACCATATTTGTCATGATATTCTCCTTCATGGTCAAATCTAATATTCTGAATGGATTTTTCCAATTGGTTATCAACCTTCAATCTTTAAGCAAGAACACATAACTGTAATGGGAATAATCACCAACAAATGTCAGAATACTTTGGAATTGCACAATGCAACTATATAAGGTCTTTTGATTTCTTTATATATTAGACTCAACAAGTTAGAAGCATGAGTTGACTTTAATATCCTTATTAATCAACTTACTCTTATAATAGTCAACACATGTTCCCAGATTATCATAATCTAGAATTGAGAGAATGATTTCCTTAATCAATCTCTTAATCCTAGCTCTGGAAATATGGTTTAAACTTTTATGTCATACCATTTATGACTTTTCATTCATCAAGGTCCTTCATTTCACAACTTCTTTAGCAAGATATTGGTTTCTTTATATCCTGAGGACCTTCGCCAGGGCTGGATTGACCAACATCAGTATGTGGAGAAGATTTAGTCTTTCTACCTTTGATCTTAGCATGTTTCATCTTTGACTTCCATCTAGTTGCTAAGAGGGCTGTAGGATTAACAAACTTGAGTTTCTCCTCCTCAGCAACATAATGGACAATGAAAGCATTGAAGTCCGATTTCTCATCATACGAATAATATGTCATCACCAGATTACTTAACTCTGAAGGGAGTGCATTCATAGTCTGGTGAATTATGAAGACATTAAGAAGAGGAATGTGCAACATCTTCAGTATACTGTGAATATGGATCATTCTTGATATGTTCTCCTTTACTCCACCTTTTCTCCCGTATACTTTATGGAGAATAATTCTTTAATCAAGGCACTTGCCTCAACATTAGATGAGACTGTGTACCTTTAGGAGACATTTCTAAAAAATTACTTCGCTATGTCTGTGTCCGGAATCCACTAAGTAGATGGTTAGGTATGGATCTTTTAATGGTCATAAGGCATAATCTATCAGACCGATCCTGGGCTTCATAGGTTGCTTTATGAGCTTTCAATCTCATGGATGTAGGTGGAGATGGGCTATATATCCGTATGACCATATCAACCTCAATTATCTTCATAGCATTCAATACATCCTCGGTTCTCTTCTTTGTATTGAAACCGGTTAGGGTTTCAATGGTGACACTGATTTCATTATCCAAAAAGGTGACTTCCTAGTAACTTTGATTAGATCAGCACAAATGTAGGAGAACAGCGATACTGAAAGCCATTAAAAAGTATCTTTACTGAAAATCCGATCACACATATTATGAAACACCTTTGGGCTGAATATATAATATATGCAATTAGACCTCCACATAAAAGTGATCAGAGTACAAACCATCAACTCTCATGACACTACCACCTTTGGGTGAATAGATCATTTAAGCAACGACTTTCCTCCAACCAATGCCTTTATGAACATCTCAAAATGTTATGTAAGGTCAACACCTTTGGGCAGAATAACCAACATAAAATCAAAGACATCCCCCAACATGCCAGCAGAACAATTCAAAATACTGACTTGAAAGGCCACTTTGGTGACTACATCTTCATCAGTACCCAAAAATTCCACAAACATAAGGGATACATCTTTATGTCATCCTCACATTCTTTATAGGCATATGGTATGTGACAATGTAACTTCAATAAATGTAAAAACCCGAACGCACAGTCTCATTGTCACACATTTGTGCTGAAGACATTCTCCGAAAGCTTCATTTGATACTTTCGTAAAAGCAAAATCTCAATAGAGTGACTATCGTGCATTACTAGACACTGAACTAACCACCCGAGATACAAGAACCTCATGTATCTCGCTTATGGCAAGCTCGTTGCACAAAAATTCACTTAAAAATAGCTTCAGAATGTCTCAATTCCTTTTCCGATTAACCATCATGCGATCCCGAAACCCGAATATGAGACCCGAGATATGAAAACTTGAAGTATCTCCCTCATGTGATATCCGAAGCATGAAAATTAACTTAAAATCAGATTCGGAACACCTTAATTCCTTTTTTTGGAGTTAAACTTTAATTTATTACTATTATAATAAATCCAGAAAAATGAAAAAACTCACTTTATAAATTTTTCGGACCTAGAAACTGACCCAAAACACCTTGAGGCACCTTTACGGAGAATTTGTTTGTGTGCATTTTTTTGGATTTTACTGTTGCAGACATCTGTACGACTGACATTAGTCACGAGTTAGTGCGGTTAGCGCGTGTCGGTCATGAGCCAACGCCGACGGGCTTGGGCTGGACGCGCACGCGCCTGCTTTGATGGATGTGTCTGGCGTGTGACGTGCACGTGCTCGTAGCGGATGCGTGACGTGTACTCATCAGATACGTGTCTGACCCCTATTGGGCCACGTGTCAGTGTGTGCAATGCATGCATCGTACACATCACCTCTCCCCGTGCATTGTTCAGATGCCTGACGGTGAGGCACTGCTCGTTGAAAAAATGTAACTTTCGATGATTTTCGGGTCTTTTTTTCAACTTATTAGGCTAGTTTTTAACCCGTTTCTCAAGGCTAAACATATTTATAATACTTTCATGTACTAAAAACAAGAAATTTGAGAAACAGAAGTTCACTCTCCGAAAATCTTATGCAGAGAAAAACTGAAAAATCTCCATTTTTAACCACCTAATCACGTCACCTCCATTTTTATCTTGTGATGAGGTTGCCATTATGGCACATGTTGATCTTAAGTTATATTAGATGGAGGTGAAGATAGTGTTTTTTAATAGTGACATTTATGAAATAAGTTATATGAAGCAGCCTAAAAAGTTTGTTTCTAAAAATTCGAAGGAAATGGTTTGCAAATTAAAGAAATCCATTTATGGAATTAAGAAAGCTTTTCATAAATGGTATTACAATTTTCATCAAGATGTCATCTCTTTTGCTTTTGGTTTATGATTGTATATACCATCAGCTTTGCTGAAGTAAGTATATTTTTCTGATTTTATACATCGATGATATATTGCTTACTAACAACAATATAGAATTATTATACTAAACTAAGAAATTTCTATTAAATAATTTTGAGATGAAAGATCTTGTGAAGCCTTTTTTTTATTAGGGATTCAGACACACCGAGATCATTCTTGAAGTATTCTTTGGTTATCACAAAAAAGCTATATTGAAAAGGCACTTAAGAGATTTTGCACATAGGATAGTAATCATTAAAGCCTCAAATTAAACTGTTGTTCGATTACCTACATAAATCTATCTTTCACCATCACTGGGCTTGTGATAGCTTAGGCATCCCTGCATATACACACTTATGTAAGTAGTAGCACCAAAATTTAACAACCAAATATGTTTAGGTATTGAAATCACATTAACCTCAAAACCAAAGAAAGAAGTGTGCCTTTCTTTACCCACCAAACATGATATTTGGTATACTCCTTTTTCTTATTAGAAGTCTTCCCATATCAGTAGTAAGCAAAATCTTCAGTTTGTTGTTTTTGTTCCTTATGCTGCTTCTTTTGTGGTACAGTACCCATAACTTGCTTATCTTTCTTTTTCTTCTTATTATTCCCATTAGAGTTAGACATCAAATGAGCACTTTCAACCTTCTTTTTAATCTTTTTTCTTCTCAGACACAATGTGAAATAAGCTTACCAAGAGTCTATTTCTCCTTTTAATAGTTATAACTAACTTTAAATTGGCTAAATTGTGTGGGAAGAGAGATAAAAACAAATGCAAAAGAAAATCTTTAGAAAATTCTAAATCTAGTGCCTTTAGTTTTGAAGCAAGAAAAGACATTTCTAAAATGTACTCCCTAATGTTCCCATTACCTTCATCCTTCATGAAAATAAGATTTCGCTATAAGAGTACTTATTTTTGAAATTTTTTTTGGCAAAATGCTACTCAAGTTCTCTATAGATCAATTTAGAATCTTTCTTTTTGGATATTGTGCCCTGAATGTTTTCAAACTTGTATGTTTCATAATCATAAGACTCATACAATTTGATCACTCCTACTTCTCTTAGTCCCTCTTTTTATTAGACGAACTTGCATTTATAAGAGTAGGGGTCGCTCAAGGTCTAGATCAATTAGCCAAAAGTGATCATAATATTCTCTTTCTAAACCTTAAAGTTTATGCCATTTAGCATATGTATAGAGTTGATATTGGCTGATATTGTAACAAAAGAAGTATTTTCTAAATAAATAACAAAAATAAACCAAAAAACAGACTCACAAGTAAAATTTGAATTAAGAACAATTAATAAATTCAAGTAATGGCAACCCTATCACAAGATGCCTAGTACAACACTAAACTCTAGTCTTTAGAGAGCAATATCAATTTGTAAATGGTATATTTGTAAGTGATATTATTAAATGAAGTATGATGAAAACATCAAATGAAGCAAGATGAAAACATATCTAGCATATATACTAGATTTATTGATATTATTAATTCTCTCAAAGGTTTTGGAAAGACCTATACTAGTGTTGAAATGGTAAGAAAGTTACTTAGGACACTTTCAAAGACGCGGGAAGCTAAAGTGATAGCTATACAAGAGGTAAAGGATTTGAAAACACTATTATTGGAGCCAATTATTACATATTTACTCACATTTCCAAGAGACACAAGAAGAAATGACACTTCCAAGGTAAAATAATTTAACATTTAAAGGCTCAAAAGAATAAATGACGCTTCCAAGGAAAAATAATTTAGCATTTAAAGCCTCAAAGGAATAATCAAACAAAAAGGAAAAGACATCAATTAATGAAAGCAAAGAAGATATTGGCCTACCCACTAGAAAATTCAAGAAGTTCTTAAGGAAGAATTTCTTTAAAAGAACGAACTTTAGGGAAGGTAAAAATAATTAAAACATAAATCTTCTAACTTGACTTGATTTGAATGTAGAAAAATCAGCCATATAAAGTCACATTGTACTCAACTCAAAGATAATGAGAGGTATGAGAGAAACTATAAGAAGGAGAAGAAGGATAAGCTCTTAAAGCATCGACTTGGGATGACATAAGTGAATTTAAAAGTATGCATTCAAAAGAAGAGATAGTTCATACACGTTTTACTGCTATGGATGATGATGAGATAACATCCAAGCCTAATTTCTGTGATAGTGATGTTGATTTGACTTATGATGAATTAGTTAAAAGTTTAGAAATCATAAGTAAGAAAACGAAGAATGTTATGGGCTGGTGAAATGGATCTTGTCACAGGTATGTTAATGGGAAATTCTTCTTGATTTTCTCTAGTTCTTTCACTATTTGAAGAACCTATTTTGAAAGATTTTCCAATGGTGATTTATAAGAGATCACCAACTCCCTCTGCACTTTTTCTTGACTCAAAATAATGATACCTTCCTTGAATACTGTCCTCCCTTAAATAGAGAAAGGACTTAAGTACAAAAGGTAACAATCTTTATTTTTGAATAAGAATCCTTATTTAAAGTAAGAATCCTTATTTAGGAAGACTACCTAAAAATATCAATTAAATAAGGAATAATAATATTTCGTTTCTAAATAACAAAAATATTAAAATGGAAAGTCTAAAGCTAAAAATTAGGACTAACTCCAGAATTACTACTTTTGTTTGTGACTGTATTTCTTTCCAATAAAAGAGTCCATGACATTACTCCCCTCCTGAACTAAGAGCTTGTCCTCAAGCTTGAATTCTAAATAAGTTTCCTGGAACTCAGTCAAAGGAATTGAGTTGCTTCATTTAATGGTAAGTTGGCCTATTAACCAAACCTCGATTAACTCTGGAACGAAGAATAGATTGAGGCTTAGGAATGATTTTGTCATCCTTTAGCGGTGGCAAGGAAGGAATAGTAGCAAGAAGAGCACCTCTAAACTCCTTAAGTAATGAAATGTGAAAAACATCATGAATCTTATTATGCTAAGGAAGTTCTAACTTAGAAGCAACTTCACCAACCCGTTACAAAACCTTGAATAGGCCATAAAACTTAGGAGCTTACTTATAAAGAGCCCATTTCCCTGATGACCTCTATCAATAAGGCTATAATTTCAACCAAACAAACTGTCCAGGTTCAAATGACAGCTCCCGATGATGTTGATCATAGGCTTGCTTCATTCAGAGTTTAGCTTATTATAAGCGAAGATGTATCTCAGCCAAAAGAGCATCTCGTTCTTGCAATGAACGATTAACTTCCTTCAAACGGGTGGAACCAGGTTCATAAGATTGCAAGTGAGGAGGATTATATCCATAAACAATCCGGATGGGCATAGCCACTAAAGAAGAATGATAGGTTGTGTTATAACAACACTCGACCCAAGAAAGCCAATCAACCCATTTTCTTGGCTGATCCCCTATAAAAAAATAAAGATACATCTCGATAGTGCAATTCACCACCTCAGTTTGACCGTTCGATTGAAAATGATTTGTAGAGGAAAAAGATAAAGCTGTACCACTTAAGTAAAATAATTCTTTCCAAAAGTTACTAGTAAATATAGGGTCCTGATCATTTACAATAGTTTTAGGTACAAAAAAATTTGAGTGAAGAATACATGGGCAACATTCTTGGAGAAGCGATATACCACAATATAAAGGACTAATTTTCCTCCAACTTTGGGCAACCCATCCTCAAAATTAATGGAAATATCAGCCCATATCTATGTTAGAATCAGAAGGGCATGTAGAAGACCAAATGGATGCAAATTGTCCCACTTGTTTTTCTGGCAAATCGAATAATTTTAACTAAACTCCCTGATAGAGGCTTTCATTCCTTGCCAATGGAAATCAGCTTGGACGTGATGGAATGTTCTCTGGATCCCTTCATGAGTGGAGTTGTGAATATTGGAAATGATGAAGGGAATCAAATGAGAATTAGCCAATAGGTATACTCGACCCTTATACATCACGAGCCCATTTATGAAATCCAAATTTGGGTTTATTGAACCTGACTGAATGTTCTAGACCAGAGCCTTCAATTCAACAGACTCTGTCACCTCCTATTTGATGCTATCCAATAAGGTGATTTAGGGACTTGAAATACCATAAAGAAGTATAGCGTCCTTATGGCACCTAGATAATGTATCTGCAGCTCGGTTAAGAGAGCCAGCTTTGTAGTTTACCCAAAAATCGAATCCCAATAGCTTACTAATCCAATGTTGCTAGGGGGAAGTGACCAATCTTTGTTCCAGCAAGTATTTAAGGTTGTAACGATCAGTTTTAATAATGAATGTTCTTCCCCATAGGTACGACGTTTAATATTGAATTGCTCTAGCTAATCTAATTAATTCTCATTCATAGACTGGTAGCTTCGAATGTCGATAAGCCAATTTCCTACTAAAGAAAGCAATTGGGTGCCCTTGTTGCTACAAAACAGCACCAATCCCTATTTCAGATGCATCACATTCAATTATAAACTCAAGATCAAAGTTCAGTAATTGCAAGACTGGAGTGGTTAAGAAGGCAGTCCTTAACTTATCCAAAGTTGTTGTAGCGACATCATCCCAATGGAAAGAATTCTTCTTTAGTAGGTTGGTTAATGGAGTAGCCATCATACAATAATTTTTTAAAATTTACAATAATACCTCGTCAATTTGAGGAAGCCGCATAAGACCCTGGCTAATTTGGGTGTGGTCCCATCTTTGATTGCTTGAATTTTAGTATTGTCCATTGATACCCCATTTTTATTAATGACATGGCCCAAGTAGGTGACTTGATTTTCACCAAAGGAGCATTTGGATCGTTTGAGGAAGAGCTTGTGTTGTTAAAGTAGTCCAAAGACAATCTGCAAATGATACATGTGTTCTACCTATGTTTTAATTTAAACTAGAATACATCAAAGAACACTAAAACAAATTTACGGACATGAGATTGAAGTACCTCATTCATCAAGGACTAAAATATTGAGGGTGCATTTGTAAGCCCAAATGGCATAACCAAAAATTCAAAATTTTCATGATGAGTTCAGAACGCAGTCTTCTCAAAATCTTCGGAAGCCATTCGAACTTAAAAGTGTCCTAATCTTAGGTCTAGTTTGGTGAAATATTGGGAACTATGAAGTTTATCTAGCAACTCGTCTGCAATTGAGATAGAAAATTTATCCTTCACTGTTCGGTTGTTAAGCTCCCTATAATCCATACAAAATCTCCAAGTTCTATCACACTTTTTCACTAACAAAATAGGAGAAGAAAAGGGGGAATGGTTAGGTCGAATGATCCCTTGTTCCAGCATTTCAACATATTGTTTTTTGATCTCATCTTTCTACATGTGAGGATAGTGATAAGGCCTTACTATTATTGGTCTCAATCTTGGCAGCAAGGTGATCTTGTGATCACAGGCTCTGGAAGGAGGAAGTCCTTTAGGTTCTTGGAATATATCTGAAAAATCTGCAAGGAGCCTTTCTATGGTTGCTATATACGTTGCTCCATCCTGGATCAAATGAACTTGTGGGTGTTTTTCTTTCAGTAATGTTCCTTGCCAAGAAATTTGTCTCCCATTCAAGTGAAAGGTCATTGTGAGGTAGTTGAAGTCTTATAGGATGGGGCCTCATTTTACTCCTAGGACCATATCAAATCCATCAAAGGTTAGAATAAATAAATCAACAAGGAAAGATTCAAAATTAACCTATACTTGCACTCCCTATAGATGCCTGGGTTATGCACCTTTTCACCATTTGCTACAGTTACATGCAATCCAGGTTTGATGGCCATTGGTAGTTTCAACAAGAGGGTAGTTTGGTGACTCATAAAATTATACACGCTTCCAGAATAAGCAAGGGTCAATGTTTTTCTTCCAGCAACTTGTTCCAACAATTTCATGACTTCAGAGTTCTTAATTTTGGTAATTGCATGGAGAGAAATCTCAGGTTTTAACAGATTGGCTTCATCTTTGTTATCCTCTTGGTCATCCATTAAGAGGAAAAAAAGTCGTTTGCTCTATGCTATTGTGAGTAAAGTTTATCACAATTAAAACATTGTCCCTTTTCCCTTTGTTTAGACATCTCAGCCTAGGACAATCTCCTTATATGGGTTGCTACAACACTTCTTCCTACGCTAGATGTTGACTATGAATTGCCACCCACCTGCGATCTTTGTTCTTCAATGGTTGCTAGAGATAGGGTAGTCCCAAATGGTTTTGAAGCTGTCCTTTTTGTTTAAGGTCACTCGATACTAATATTGCCACGATTGAGTTGTATTTTCCTTTTAAAAGCTCAAGACAAATTCATAGCAGTAACCAAATTAGGGGGATTTTGCATCTCCGCATCCACCCTTAATATTTCGACTAAACCCGCAATGAATATGTCAACCTATTGGTTTGCCCATATAGAAGTTGCTTTCACAAGGAAAGTTTGAAACTAGCATTAATACTCTTCCACATATCCAATTTGCTTTAGGTTTGATCAGCTCTCCTAATGGATTGTTGGTTAATAGGGGCCCAAACCTAAGAAGGCAAAAGGATTTGAATTGGGCCTAACTAAGCCCATATTCCTCCTATTCCAATTGTAGTACCATAATTACGATTCCTCTGTCATTTAGAAAGCAGCCATTCCCACTTTATCCTTTTCTTCTATTTGTTGATGGATGAAAAATTATTCAAATCTATATAGCCATTCTAAAGGATCCCTAATCCCATTCTAGGAAGGAAATTCCAACCTGTTATTTTTGGGGATTATTACGGCTTCTTGTACAACGATTTGATGTTCGCTGGATGATTATGGCTGGTTGGTAATTGTGTAATATCCCGTTTTTCCATATTAAGGGTTAGAACTTTAGACCATTGTACACGAGAAATAACATTGAGAATATATGAAGTGCATTGCATCCACATGCATATCATTAGCATACACACATGAATTATGATTTTGTATACGTTGCAAAAATAATGTATGCACTCAATCGACATATTCTAGGGTATAAAAGATTTAAAATGAACATGATGTGAATTGTGAATTATTATATCTTGAATTTTGGTTTGATTGGATTCTAATTATTAATTGGGAATTTATTGTTATAATTAGGAGATTTATGCATTAATATGCATTTTTGGACTATGAAAAATGCCAAGTGGTAAGACAAGTTGATAAATGGCAGTAGAAATAATTGATAAATGATAATAAAAATAAGTGACAAGTGGCATTAGAAATAAGTGATACATGGCATTAGATAAGTGAGTGACAAATGACATGGATATTGAGAGACAAATGGACTAGTTATTAAAAGACATTTGGAACTATAAGAAGAAGACATGTGGCAAGTGATAAGTGTTGCAACACTTGCCATACATCTATCTCACGTTATACCACATACATTAAAGACCATCTTTCATCTCTTACTTTTTGCTACATGCTCTCTTCTTCATTTGTCTTCTTTCTTCTCTCAATGTATGACAGTCACTCCCCACACTCACAACATTAAGTTTTGTTAAAATCCTATACTTCCCATTTCAATCTTTTGTTGTCTCCTTCTTGTTGATAAAAGCCCAACCTATTCCTCTTTAAAATGGTGATGATCGTGTAAGTTTGGAGGAGCTAGGTTACTTGAGGATTTGAGGAGTTTTTGAGCTAAACAAGTAAGTATAATATTTTTCTTCATGGCTTGTTTTAATAGAAGCATTTATGATGATTTTTTAGGGTTAGATTGATTGTGAAAATGGTGTTGATGAGTGCTGGAACATTGATGAAGAAATGGATACATTTGATGTTTAATTTTTGTATACATGATAAATAATAGTTTATGTATTATAGTATATATGATTTTGAGTTAGAATTGAGGTAAAAATGATGAAGAATTGAGGTATAATTGATGAATTATGAAGATGTGTTAGATGTAGCATGTAAGTGTTAAAATCTAGAAAATGTTCGAAGGAAAATGGAGAGAAATTTTTGGATAACATATCCCACGATCGTGGGAATGCCTCCATAATTGTGGGAAAGGCATTGGACATGAACTTTTCTCTTATATGTGATTGTTGAACCAACTAAGGATAAGTTACTTTACTTTGGTGCATTTAGACTTGATTGAGGCTTGAAATAAACCTAGCTTGATGTTGGATTAATTGATTAAATGTTTGATAAGTTTAGATTGTTAATTGAAGTTTTTAACTTAAGGAATGGATTATTAGATATCACGTATCTAAAATCTAGAAATTTATGAGTATTATAGGAATGAAAGTGTTCTTATGATTGTAAATGTGATCCAAATGATATGAGTAAGGTGTACTAAGTATGAAAGAATGAGAATTTGAATATTATGTGAATATATAATGCTAGAAAAAGGATTGGTGAATGTATGATTGATAATATTAGAATAATCAAGTTTCTTTGAGGTGTAAACCTAAGAGCAAACTAAATACATACAAGTTATAATGTTTGAATGATCACGACTTGTGATTTAAGGATACATAATCAGGGAAAGCCAATTGAGCATGCATTAAACATGATACATATATATGTGCATGATTGAATATGTATATATTTGAGCAACTTAGTAATGTGTAAAATATGTGTGTATTGTATGATTTAGACGCTCAAGTCAAACGCCAGCATCCAGACATTACCGGTTCGTCAAGGCAATATCTAATCTGGAGCTTATATGAGTCAACCTAGATGTTTTGTCACTAAGAATGATTTTTTTGGTTTAAATTTCAGCTATTGAATTGTTATTAAAGTGGTTGAGATAATTTCGAACATTTATGATATGAGGAGTTTGATAATTGATATTGTATTGGGAGTGTTTCCTAATTGAATGTGAATTGGGAAAAATATGTGTACTAAATAAAATGTTGAATGCCGAACCTAGATTCGATGAATATGTGAAAATGATTGTGCACCATGAATGAAAGATATTGATAGTATATTTTGTGAAATAATGCATTTCATTACATTGATATGCATGATTAAATAAAAGGAGTTGTGATCGGAGTGATCAGTGAAAAATAACTTAAAGCTCAGAAATGTGCATAAAGAGCCATAGGCTCAGTTATTAATGAGCCCAGTATCCACAAAAGATATGGGATAGTTTATGAAATGAGCCCAGTATCCACAATAAATACGGGACAATAAAAAGGCGCTCGGTCACAACAAATAAAAATGAAAAATGAAGACACATATGCATTTGCATTTATATACATACATGTATTATGTGAAAGATTGCATGAATTTACTGAATGGTGATATTATGAATGATTAAGATAATGATCGGATTATTATGAAATGAATATATGAAATGTGTGAAGTTCATGATGTATATTTGAGATGAGGTATATTGTGAATTTGGCTTAGATATATGATGTATGTGTTTTGATATGAGTGAGCACATCGAGGATGGTTCACTCACTGAGTTCACAAAACTCATTGAAATTGTAAATGTTGATTTTTAGGTACGAGAGAGATCTAGTTCCTAAGGCAGACTAGTAGAAGTCTAGTACTGCATTTTTGTATACAAGAATATTCAAAGGTCTGGTCAGCTGACACTGAGGAGTCAGAGTACTTTTGTATAGTTTCTCATTTCATATAGAACATGTTATAAAAGAGTAGTAAACTCTCAGATATTTTTGGTAGTGTAAATACATGTATTATGTAGTGTCATGCTACAGTGTAAATATGTTTGTGAATGAAATGAGGAGTTGATCTTTTGATTACTTATGTTTTGTATGATGCCATAATAGGTGAATGTGATTGCTCTAACATGTCATTTTCATAGGGTATATTCTTGAATATCCTCCGGATGTTCGGGCATATGCTCTATGGAGGTGTAGTGTTACAGATTGCCTGTGGTTGCAGTTCCTTATACTTTATTTTCCTTGCCGAAAAAGTGTATCTCCACCAAATGCCTCAATTCTTGGATGTCATCTTTGATCTCTAGCACCCCTTACTAGTTTCTATAAGTTTTTGTTCCAGATTGTGAACCCTCGTCGTCAATTGCTCAGAATCACCCATGATGACCTGCTCTTATACCAAACTATTACAGGTCCGTGAAATGGATCTTGTCATAGGTTTGTTAGAGGGAATGTCTTCTTGATTTTCCCTGGTTCTTTCACTCTTCGAAGAACCTATTTTGACAGATTTTCCAGTGGTGATTTGTAAGAGATCACCAACTCCCTCTGCACTTTTTCTTGAGTTAAAATAATGATACCTTCCTTGAATATTGTCCTCCCTTAAATAGAGAAACGATTTAAGTACAAACGATAATAATCTTTATTTTATAATAAGAATCCTTATTTAGGAAGAGTGGCTAAAAAATAGCCATTAAATAAGGAATAATAATATTCCCTTTCTAAATAATAAATATATTAAAACGGAAAGTCTAAAGCTAAAAATCAAGACTAACTCCAAGAATTATTACTTCTATTTGCAACTGTATTTCTTTCCAATAAAAGATTCCATACCAAAGAAATTGTCTTCCAAAAATCAAGGAAATTCAAAAAGAGTTGGAGGCATGCATGAGTGAGAATGAAAGATGAAAGTTAATTGCATAATATTAAAGCACCAAAAAATGTGACTATCGATAACAATAATGACTTATATGAATTACGGTTTCAGAATGAAACATTGAAAAAGAAGGTATATTCCTGTAAGGACTCTTTGACCAAGTTTACTAAAGAGAGTGAAAAACTAGAAAACATGCTAAGAGCTTAAAAAATTTCCAATGATTGGCATGGAAGAGGATAAAACTATAAAAGTGAAGGTAATTTTAAAACCACATTTATCAAGGGAAAATATTTACATAGTGAAGAACTATTGCCTAGAATGAAAAATGAGTATGGAGCATCTATATATAAGAATATGTATGCACATGACACATCCACTAAGGCTCAACCTAAGAACAAACATCATGCTTTAATATATAGCTTACAAACTAAGCATAGAGTTCAATACTATCAAGGGAAGAATATGCATAACTTCTATGATAACATGCAAAACCACTTACATACTTTTAGGTATAAAAGAAATATTCTTATTAGGCATCACACTTATAATCATAGGACATTTCACTAACCTAAGAGAACGTCCAAAGGAAGTTTCGTCATTATTCATATAATATAAAAATGCACATTTATATCATCATCATTCGTATAACAAGGTATTTCACTTTTGTGGTAAGTATGAACATGTTGATAGATTTTGTTTTCTTAAATGAAGAATGTTAAGCAAAGTATGAGTTGAAAAGAAGAAGGAACCAAACAACCAAGCTTATTTGAGTTCCTAAAACACATTGATTACCTTGGTTTGTAAGGTAATTAGAAAAGAAAGAGCAAATGATATGTAGTAGAGATAATAGTTCCTGAATTGAGTTTTATTAAGGATTTTATGCATTTTTTCATGATGAATCTAACCTTTTTGCCTTCAAGAAAGTCTAGCAAAAGTTGTTGTAGGAAATGGAGAATTTACCCACCAAAGATGTTTCAAAAGAGATAATTGTTAATCCAAATGGGAGAGATAAGAAAGATGAGAAGCCTCAAATGGATTGTAAACTCAAGAAGAACCTCTATTCAAATATCTTATAAGTAATATTCAACATGAGGTAATTACTAGTTCATAATTTAGAAATATGTGATAACTTGCATGTATTTGAGTATAAATCCCTGGTGATGATTGTTTAAGTTAGAATTATGAATAAGGTGTTTAATATT